>VZSF01002719.1:138592-210755 GCA_013398295.1 Chionis minor | reverse complement strand
GAGGCGGCCTCGGCGGGCCGCGGCGGTGGGTGGTGACGGCGGCGGGGAGGGGGGATCGGCCGGGCACAGGGTGCGCGTGGGACTGCGGGGGCGCGGACCAAGGGGGGACCCGCGGAGAGGCCTATGGGGCCGGGGGGAGCCGCGGCGGGGCGGTGTGAGGGGACGGCGGGCCGTGAGCGCCCCGGGCGGGGGGGAGCTCGGCTGGGAGAGGAGGGTCGGGAAGGCCTTGTGAGGGCGAAGGGGGCATCGCAGGTGGTTTTAAGTCTGTAAACGTGGTTGATGTGGAGCAAGGGCGGCTCCCCGGCGCGCAGCAGGAGGGAGGGCAGCGCTTCAGAGGACGCTGCTCGCTGGGGCTCTCGGCCGGGGCTGCGGTGGGACGAGGAAGGCCTCGCCGCCCCGGGAGAGGGAGGAAAAGGGTGGTGATGCTTGGATCCAGGTAGACATTTCTTGCCCGGGCAGGACTTCGTCATGGATTTGGCCACGGTGGGTGATGCCAGGCTGTAATTCCCCCCCCGCCGTGTGTGCGGGGGAAAAGGCGCTTCCAGAGGTTGAGGTCAGGCTGGCTCAGCGCGACAGTTCAGTCCTGGGCTGGAAAAGACAAAGAAAATGACAGCTCTTCTCTCAGGATGGTGTTTTACCTGTGCAGGAGGAAGATAAGCTTTCCCTGAAGGTTTTCATTATGGAAAGGTTATTTGTTTCTGCTTTGGGAGGAATTACGGACAAGGAAGTGTTTTTTCCCCTTGGAATAGGTTACAGAACTGTATGCACAGCCAAAAAACTGTAGGTAACGTTTATCTTGGGAGATGGGTTGGAAGGGACGGTGTTTAGTGTATGGGCTGGATGGGAAGGGGCGAGAGAGCAAAAAATTTAAGCTGAGGGTGGTCATAAAGTAGAAATAGGAGGACTAGGGAGATGTGCAGAACCTTGAAGGATAGGGATAGGTGCTTCCCCAGCCGTGGGCCTGTGCCAGAGCACGCTCTCTCTCTCTTTTTTTTTTTTTTTTTTAAGAGAACAGATGAGTTTTCCTGGGAAAGCACTCTGTTAGAAAAGGGCAATGATGTGTTCTTAATTATGCATATCTAGGGAATTGTGTGGGCTTTTTTTTTTTATGGAGTTACATGAGAAAGTGCTCACCCGCGGGGATTTCAGTATTTCAGGTCTACCTTTTCAAAGATTTAATGATGAAGCTGCTTAGATCGTGGGGTTTTTCCCCTACGTTAAGGTCAATGATTGCATGCTCATCCTTCTAGAGCACTAAGGGGAAGGTGAATTTACTTGCTGTCGTGCTTGTAAGATTGATGTTGGTATGGGTTGCTTTTGTGTACTTTCCGGTGAATAACCATTGTTTATTATTCTTTAGCCTTTTCTTCTGAGAGCTACAGAACAACTTCCAAGAAATGTTCTTCTTGGCTCTTGCAGACTGTCTGAGTGCGGGTGTGCAGTGGAACTGGGCATTGAACAAATGTTTGCTACCTCTTGACCAGGAAAGGTAGCTGTATGTTAGTAGGATGTTAGAAGTTGGATAGATTTTATTTTTTTGTTGTTTAAAAAGAAGGTAAAAAGAGCAAGTAAAATTTAGTAATTTGATAGGCCTTCCTTGCAGGAGGTACGGGTTGCTTTCCCATGCTTTTTAGCTGTGGGAAGATGAGGATGCTGTAAATAAGGCACATGGCAGACGGGAACTGGCTGCAAGTTGGATGGATTCTGAAAGTGGTTGCTGTGTTCTCACACTAAAGAATTAGCGCTTCTAAAATGGCTCCTTTCCCCCATCCTCCTTTGGCAGGAATAGGACCAGTTTGGGGGTTTTAATCTGCTTTGATTACTATACTATTGTTCTCATGTGTGTTGGTTTTATTTTTAAGTAACTTGCCAAAAGTATGCCTTGCAACTTCTCCGTTCTATTTTAGTGTGGATAAAATATTGAAGGAAGGAATTATTTAATATTTTTAGTTGTCTGCACCGAATTTACTGCTTAAGGGAGTAGCGTAACCTCTGATTTAAGGTTACATGTGACAAAATAGAACTGGATTATTATGTTCCCCTAAGAAAAATTGTGACTTTTTGTAGTTACTTATATTGGTTATAAATACCTTACAGATTTTTTTACTTGTGCAAGACATATCAGCTATGATTTTTTTGTTGCAAGCAAGTATAAAATAACTACTGTTTCTGCTGTGGTAGAAATAATGTATATGAAACAACATAAGAAGAACATAATATAGAATGTATATTCTATTCCAGTGCCCATACTGAAATGAAAATGGGTCCAAGAAGAGGAGAAGGAAAAGCACAAAGGAATAGGAAAAGAACGGACGTCAGGTCCTGCCCCATTTTTGTACTTTGGCTTAGTATAGAAGTTAATAACCCTCTAATTCTTTTGTGTATGGTAATAGAGCTTCCATATGATAAGAATCACAGAAAGGCTAAGTGCAGAGTCCTCTGGCTGCTGGTACAGCTTTGTGCACTGTGCTGTGAACTGTTAGCTAATGATGTCAACCTGTGGTGCAGGTAGGTGTGTGCTGCTTATTGATCTGGTCAAGGTGCTTTTTTTTGAGGTTTTAATTACTATGTATACTGTCTAGCTTGTGGGACTGGAACAGTAATGCCTAATTTTTAAAAATATTTTTATTTTTGAAGGTGGTATATCCTCAGCCTCCCTGAGTTTAATTCAGATCTAGATGCTTGCCATCTCTGAAAATAAGTTACCAAACAAAATGTTTTGGCATAGTTTTTCACTATCAGGATGCTCAGGCTTTAGTATTATCCCCTTTCTCGTATCTGGAAAATGCTTCAATGAAGAGACTGCAGTTACATAAAACACTAATTCTTCAAGACTAAAAAAATTAGTTGCAATGACACAAATTATTCAACTCTTCTTACTGAACTAGTGAACTTAAACCATTGGTACAGTTGGACTGATAAATATCCATTGATATTATTCTGTGATAAAGGAAACTGTTAATGGCACAGTCGTTGGAATATTTTAATAAGAATTTGCCAGCAGAAAGAATTCATTGGATTAACTTGTTCTTACCCCTGTGCTTAGGCTAGTAAAAATGATGTCTGTCTTTTGTGGCCAGGGATAATGCCAGCCCTCAGTGGAGAGAACCGCTCTGCTGTGTATAGAAGATTAGAAGATGCTGCCATATTGATTTTAGTACCACTAGCAGCACCGTGAGCTGCATTGTTTCCCTATGGCAATAATACAGGATCCTGACGAGAGCCAAGACTTGCTGTCACCGTACTTGTCACGTATCCCAGAGGCTGGCATTGCTGGCAAAGGGGTCCGGGATGTCACATAGAAAATTAAGTAACCAAGCTTAAGCCTTAGTCGCTTTTATGTTTCTAGTTATTTTCCTTATAGCTATCACTTTTAAATGAAATTGAAGTATCTGAAAACGCTATTACTCATCTCAAAAGCTAGGTGTGGTTGGTAGGGGACCGGTTTTGAGTGCTGAAGTTCAGTTCTGTGTTGTCGATGTAACTGTCAAAACTTAAACTCTTGGGCTTCAAAATTGTTGGTATTTTCCAAGAGCCAAAAAATTTCTTCCCCTGCTTTCATTTTGCTTTGCCTTAGTTTTATTATGTTATTTAATAGTTATTAATATTATTAAACAAGTGTATTTTTAATTAAAAAAACGCAGACATTCACACATCTTTCTGTTTTGTTTCTTTTAAGCTGTATATTTTTCCGTGTCAATTCAATGGACAAATCTGTGGTTTGGCTTCAAAAGCAAAACAGACACCTTGACTGTTTCCACCTTTTAGAATTTCTAAGGAAGTCTTGATCCACTCAGCAGGTCAGTTTGCTCCATAGTGGAAATACGCACATTCAGGGTGTCTGTTTTCCTGTTGAAGCCAAGTCCCAAATCTCTCTCTTAATTTTGAAAAATACCATGACCCTGTTCTTTATAATTAGCTGTTGACTTGCCTGAAGGCACAATGAATATTCTTTAACACGTGGACTCTCTCTCGCATTTTGAACAGCGGAAAATAGAAATTCCTTGCCCGTTTGTATTGCTTCTTGGCCACTTCACCATCATCACAGCGAAGATGGCCTTCGTAAATGTTTTCTTCCCTTCCTGACCTGATGCCTCAAGATGCTTAGTTGTTCCCATAGCCCTTTGTGGGTGGAGCAGATTCCTGCTGTGGAACTAGTTGGTGTGTGCTCCCTTGAAAGTGACTGAAGAAGGAATTTTGTTTTAAAACTTTTAAGAAGCTAAAACAAACAATGTGTCTCAGCATGGGAGTGGACCAAATCCCATAGGCTTCATAACGTGTGATGGTTGAGTGGCAGACTTCCTGGGTTTCCACTCCAGGCACTTTATTAAAAAATACTTCTAAGATGTGAAGTTTTCTATATTGTATTTAGGTATTTTATTATATTTGGTATTTTTGAAAAGAAAAGTGTGCAGTTAAAAAAAAAAAAAAAGGCATGAGGTTATGGCTTGGCTTTGACTGAAGTCTTCCAAGATAAGAACTGATAATGTTGATAAGCAGCACTTACTAAGCAGACTTATAAGCAGTCTCTGACAGCAAGGTGGGGGGGGGGGGGGGGGGGGGAANNNNATAGAGCCGTCTCTGTAAAGGTGGGGGGGGGGGGGCGCGGGAAGAAACCAACTAACTATAAATGCCTTTGGGTGTGTGTTTAAGAGGAACATCTTTCCCTCAAAGGTCTAGTGCCTCTGAGTGGTTCGTAGTCTTTACTTGCGGAATTGTTTGTGGTGTCTGAGTTAGTGGCACTAGCCTCTGCAAATTGATCTATAAATAGTTTAAGCATTGTGTAATTTTAGTCATGGTATGGTTCAGTTCAGCATGATGATGAATTATCTCTGGAAAAATTTAAATCATTTGATATCTTTATATAAATTGGCATTGGAGGAACAAATGAGTAGCATACCTTTATTTAATATTTCTGTATCTTTCAGAAAGAAAAGCATTGGGTTTTCTCTCTTCCCTGAAATATACCTGGTGCTTGAGAAAATGTCTGAGTTGTCCTGTTGCTTTATTAGCAGTGCCTGTAGTACCTTGAGAATGCAGAAAGGCAGCATGACTATTAATATAATGAGGAATTGCTGTGCTTATTTTATTTTTTTTTGTCCATTCATGTCTGCTGCTGTGGCATTCAGCTGACTTGTGGTGCTTCTTCTCTCTTTCCTGTCCCATCCTATGCTTATCTTCCCTGGCCTGACTCTGGCAGATACAACAAAGAGGAGAAATAAAAGCTTTCGAATCACCCTTCACATCTGTTTCCATCTTCCCTGGCAATTTCTGCTTCTACGTAGTTAAGTGGCAGAAATGTGGCCTTACTTGACCTTTGGTCGCAGATTTTTCCTCTCCAGTCAAACAGCAAGTCATTTGACCTTGTCTTGGGCAACTACTGCTCTTCAACCAATCCTCCAGTCTCCTCAGCTCTGCTTCCCAGCCATCGCCTCATCTTCTTTAAATATTGCTGTCCCTCTCGCGGGCCTTTTGCAACCTCCAGTCTGCGGGTGTCTCACGTACCTTGCCCTTGTTTTGGCTGCTCTGGTCTTCGCTGGTTCGACTCTGCAGTTTGCACGCCCTCACTCCCCATTTCCTCCATGCCTGCGCTCTTCTTCTTCTAGAGAAAATCGCATGACCATACAAACTTCCTCTGTGAAGATTGTCTTGTCTTTTTGCAAATCGCATTGCTCCCTAGCTATGTTGAATCTTGGCTTGTTTGCTGGTTTTTCATCTCCTTTATTTAAGATCTCTCCAGTTGCTTTTTCTAGAAAGGGAAGATTTCCTGCTTTACTCTTGATACAGAGCAAGTACTTATCTGCTCTTCAGCCCAACCTTATACATCCTCAGGTCCTTACTTTTCTCAGAATGGGTTATAATATTCTGCAGGCAATGGACTTCAGTTATTCACCTGTTTATCATAAGGGTGGCTTGACATCTAATTCTTTAATACTTTGATATCTTTATTTGTGAACCAAAGCAGTTACGTGCCTCACAGGCTGTGAAAATCAATTGCTGGAAGTTAATTTATGCCTTTTGGAAAGGCAGAAAAATTATAACAGTTCCATCTTTTGGCTACCAGAGCATTTCTGAAAATTGGTATCAGTAGAGAACAGGGCAGGAAACGCACCCTGCTGTGATTTGCTCGTTTTGTTCTGTGTGCAGTTAAGAACCCTGTCTTGTCTTGTGTGTCTGGCAGTGTTAAGAACTGAAAAATAACTTAAGAACTTAAAAAAAAAAAAAAGCAGCCTGATTTAGTTACTTAATAAGCAGAAGAGCCTTGCCTTGCTGTGGTGAGTCACACCAAGAGAAGAAATTTAAATTTAGGTGGGATTTTTTTATTAATATTTATCTTCTTGTTATATTTTGTGGTTTCTGAAAATGTTTTTAGTAAAACTATGGAGCAAAAATGCAATAACAGAAGTTATACATGGCAAAGGGAATCGGAATCGATAACTGGAAGACAACAGAGGCATTAACTCTGTGGTGCTGCAGGGGGAATGGCCTGTAGGTAAGGGAAAAGGATTAACTGAGGATCAAACCAAACCAGCTTTGTTGATTATAGCAGTGTTGCCTTTCGGAAAGTGACCTGAATAGACTGTATGGTTTTTATTGCATCTTTTGTCAATAATTGTTTTTAACTTACAGATAATTGCAACAATACTTGAAATGCTATTTAAATGGCAACAGAAGAGAGAAGTATAGGAAACGAAAGGAGAGCTCTTTTTCACCTTTTTTGTCTGAGTGTTTCCATGTGTAACTGTTCACCCACCACACCCCTGCCTTGTCAGGGTAACTTTTTGTATTTGCATGGGTGGTTGCTATTAAAATACTCCCCAACACAAGTAATTCTTGTGTTACATTTTAATCTATGCTACATCAGTGCCATGCAAAATGATTAGACTAGCAGCATGGTTGGTTGCTTTAAAAAAAAAAAAAAAAAAGATACAGTAACTTGGGTACAATCACAGAGTATAAAACAATCCTTACATCTGTATTTTCAGTATCATTGGCTTAATCTACATAGGAAGAAACACAGATGAGTGCTAGAAGTTATTGCTCAAGCAATAATTATGTTAACCATCCACTATAAATTTCCATGTCTGGTTCCCTTTAAGAAAATTGCCTTTCTGAAGGCCTACTGAACATATTAGACTCCCATTGACTTCAGACACAGGAATTGGAACATTCAGCTTACATTGACGTTAGTCTGTGCCAAAATCACTGTGATATTATTTAGCTGTGGTGTTACTTGGTTTATTTTGGTGAAATATGAAGCATAAATTTGGCTGTGCTAGTTCAGATCATCTGACAAGCTGGCATCTTTATGTCATGTGCTGCATCTTTACATTTTCTTTTAAAGATTGGTTTCGAGTAAGGTTTTCTTAGTTGTCAACTCCCAGTATCTGTTTATATCTTCTTCTTTGTGCTGTATCTAGAGATGTGTGCTAAATTAATGGGAAAGCAATTAGCCAAACTCTGGATTCTGTGCGTGAGTGACGCTTCTAGCTGTGAACATATTATAGCTGTCTGTCTGCTCTTCACAGCTTCTGTTTGAGTTTTAGATGAAACTGGAGGTAAAGGCGCTAAATCTCTAAATGGTGTACAAACTCCTGATGTTACAAAGGTTGCATTTGTTTGTGGCACTAAGGCTAACATTTACCTGATGATACATCAACAAGGATTGTAATGGCACATTATAGGGTCTAATCTAACTGTGGTTTTGTACTAGCATGTTTGCTTTCAAGTAAGAGTAAATGTGAGCCTAACCTTATTCTGGAATACAAGTGTTTTCTGATATATTTTAATCTACAGCTTTAGATTTTGTACCAGTTAAATGCATATATACTGGAGACACCCTTTCAGTTGCATTTGTACAAAACCGGTGTGTAGGCAAACACTGATGGGAAAGCTGAGTTTTGAAATTTGCTTTCTGATACAGATTATGGTTGTAAGCTTCCCCTGGGGAGTCTGAATGGAAATCGGGATTTGAGGAAGGTCATTTATCACTTTCAAATGGCAGTCATCAAGCCTCAAGAAGTAAGTTCTGCTGCATGACTGCATTGGTCTCAGTTGCCGCGAGGGAGAGTGCAGGACAGAGGGAAGGCCGGGCTATTTCTTTTGGCAATCAGCGTGCACTTAGGTTTAAACTGATTATCAAACTGTACCCATAGACTGGTTTCATCTTACAGAAAAGCCAGTCTAGAAGGTTGCTGCTGCTGAAAGGAGTGATCCTGCTGTCTTCTTCCTGCTCCCACAGTCGTGTTCCCGTTATTTCCTTTGTGCCAGCTCTGTGCGTTGGACCCATCGCTGAGCCAGTGCTGCTCAGTCACCCAGCTGAGAACTACTCACTGCTAGATTAGTGAGTTTAATTGATTTAGCGAAAGACCTCATGAGCACGAGAGACAGCATAAAGGATGGGCGGGAGACCACGCAGTAGTAACATGAGCGTCCAAGACTGCGCAAGGCTCTTTTTCACAGTTTACATCCTCACTGTTGTGCATGTGTCAGTTCAGGTACGTGCCCAGCCAAGCGATGAGCGTGATCAGGGACCTGGTTTCACTCGCTCAGGCCCCAACTTTTGCTGTATCACTTCTCTGATCCTGTCACTGTACAGCCTCAAAGGCTCTTCCAGCATGGTGGGGATAAAAGGCACATGTGGTTGGAGTGAGGTGAGAGTGCCAAGTTACCCTTTCAATTGACCGCCAGTATTTAAGTTGATTTAAAATGATTGTAACTGCAGACTTTGTTAAATCTTCATGTTCTATATTGCTTATACCCCAAGCATATTTTAAAAATTTTGAAAAATTCATGCTGGAGGAGCATTTTCTTCCTTTTTAACTGCTCAGGAATTCATTTGGTTGACAAGTGGTAGCAAAAAATATGAATATGTAGAATGATGGCAGTGCTTTCTGGCAAGAAATAGATTATAGAGGCTTGAGGGGAATAGTAGTCTGTTGTTCTCAGGGAAACTATTAGATTGCTGTAGAAACCTTATTCCAAATTATAGGAACTGTATCCTGTTCCTTGTCAAATAAAGATGTTAATCATCTTTTATTATTTGTCTTACTATATTTATCACCACAGTGTCTCCATAAATACATCTGGCAACCATATTTTCCAGGCCATTTAGTAATGTTTATATCCTTTAAGTGGTTACTCTAAGGCATCATGTTTTCATGCCTGCAACCTGCTTTTCTGACAACTAACACTTTTAAATTATTCTTTCTTGAAAGTAAGTCTTCACCTGTTCTCTTTCTCAGTTTATTCTCTGTCTACCAGTTTGGGTGGCCAAAATATATAACAAGTGATAGGGAGCCACAGAGGGGAAAGAAATCTGGTGTTAACTGTCTCTTGTTGTGCTTGATCACATTCGTAACTCTTGGGTTATGTATGAATTACTGCTATTTCTGAAGCTTTTCTGTTACCTGTAGAAATACAGTAGAGCTGCCTGGTAGCTGCAGACGTGGAAGTGAGTTTGCATGTTATTATCGATTATGTCAGCTTTTGAAAAAGTCCACAAAGATGCTGATTTGCTTCGAATGGCAGTCTCCTCTTACCTGTCGTAGTGCTAAATTAGAGAAGCCATTGCCTGTATGAATTTCACAGTGACTACTTTTTGGTTTTTGTCTGCATCATTGTCTAGCTATGTGCTTATCTCTCCAATTGAATATTTCACTTTTCTTAGCTTCCTTTGAATTTTTAACTGTGTTAGGTCATCATTAATTTGTTCTTTCTGCTCAGAAACTGGGAGGCAGAGTATTAGGGATGTAGCCTGAACGCTCTCAAAGCAAGGCCTCAATTATCGTCCCTGCAACAAATGGCGAGACAGCAAGAGATCTTAGACTAGTGGTATCTGGGGGAATTTCTGAATTAATGGAATGGTTTTGTTTTATATATTAAATTACTTCATCAAAGAGAACAATGCGGTAGAGTTGTTTTGGTCCCCCCCCCCCCCCCCGAGACCTGAGTCATATGTTATTTGCTTTTTTCCCAAAAGAGGACAGCCTTTAATAAATCTGTAGGTGAAGTGATAAACATATTATAAGGAGTCAAAGGGTGGTGGTTTTTTTTTTCCCTCCCACTGAAAATGAGTCAGCAATTAAACTGTCTTGAAAGAAAATCAGTACTGGCTTTGTCTGGGTTTAGCAAATGTTTACATTTTAAGAAAACATTTATACTACTGGTCTTCAGAGTGATAAATTGTGTAAGTGTTCTCCAGTATAGTGAAGTCTGTGTCAAAGTCTCTCCCTCCATGTCTGTCAATCTGAAATAGTCTTAATTGATCAGAACAGCAGATTTCTGATGGTTTACTAAAACAGACAATATCCTCTATTGAAATTTTGGTTTTGTTGCAGGGCAAGATGCTCTGAAAACCTCACTGTCAAGTGTAATTGCCATGTGAAGTAGTTTAATCCTGTTTGGGATTTGTGGTTATATCATACAACTGCTGAGATGTGGTAGTGTGGAAAAGCTTGGCAGAAGCATTCCTGTGTAAATATGAAGACTCATTCATACTTCCAACGTTGCTTTGGTCAAGAAGAACTAAGCGACTTGACATTTTTGGGGACTTGGCTTAAAGTACTGTGGAAGGGGAATAGGTGGCTCTGCTGCAGGTCTTGTTACAGGCTGAAAGAGCCTCCTCTGCGTGTCTGCTTAAAGTACCTCTGTTGAATGTTTAGCTTACCAGTTAACGAGGTAGGACAGACTGATGAAATAAAAGGAGTGGTGAAAGTGTGCGTGAATGCTGACATACTTGACAGATGCATTGTTTAAGCTTAGATGTATTAAATGTTCAAAAAGCTTCGCCAAGGGGATCAAGTGAGGCCGTGACTGCAGGGTATGTAGGTCTACCCAGGCTAACGTTGAGCTGATAGTGCTGTAATCGCAGCAGCAATGCCACTTGGCGTGAGCCTTCAGCCCTTACAGAGAAATGGGGTCAAAACTTTGATACTGCACCTTCCCTGAGTTTTGTGCTGCCATCACCACGCTCTTGTTTGCTCAAGCAGTGACTAGTTTGAGTAAATGTACACAGCTGTAGAGTAAATAGACCCTTCATAAACCCAAGAAGCCATTGAGCTCTTTTCCTGCAGCCTTTTTTTTTTTTTTAAATTGATCCTCTTGTAAAGAACAGTTATAAAAATGAAAAATCATTAGATACAAGTGCTGAGAGAGCAGGGAAAATGCTGTTGATGGTGATGAGATTGGTAGCTGGGTTCTCTCCGTTTCGTGTTGCCATAAATGAATTCAAAGTGTCTGTGTTCACCAGACTGTAGCTTGCCGTTGACTTTTGAAATAACTCTGATAGGCATTCAAGCTTACCAGCACTGTGTTTCTGAGAAGATTCACTGATGGTAGGAGCAGGTTCCAGACAAAATACTTTCTATAGGATACCATGTATTGTGATGTCTGGTTGACTTTTCCAACACCAATTCATCCGCTGCTGCCCTATTTAAGTTATCCCTGAATTGATGAGGTAGAGAGCATGGTTGATTCTCCTGGAAAAAAAAAAAAAAATGCTAATAGTGCTTTCCTGAATTTTTATGAGGGATTGTTCTCCTCACCTGCGAAAACATCAAAGGCAGAAATGAAATAGAGTAACAATTAATGGTGGCAAAACCTCTCGCGCATTGAGTTGAAACTTCCGTGGAGAAAATTAAACACACAAAACTGCACAAAACTGAGAGGTCTGATGGTAATGCTAGTTAAATGGTGAAGAGCCAGCTACTATGATAAGAGATGTAGGAAAAACCAGGCTATAATGATGGAGGCAGGGGACTCTCCTTGGGAAGAAACGGTGCTTTTAGCAAATGAAAGATAAATTGCTGGAAAAAAAATTCAATCCCACTTCTGTCAACGTGTATATATGTGATTAACTGCATTCCTGTGATACTTGATGTGAATGAACACTGTTCCATTGCAGTCCAATTTAAATAATGTTTAACTAAGCATATGTTTAAAATTAGACTTAAGTTACCTGAGGCCAGAATGACTAAATGTGCAGAAGAGGTGAGGAGCATTACTCATCACACATAGTGGATGTATTAGAATCACAGAATCAAAACTGGGTTTTGTGTCCAAGAAAGGAGACAAGAGAGGCAGTAACAAAGCAAGGAAGTAGTTAACATGTTCTGAGTGCTGTGAAAAGGGAGAAAAAGTGGGAAGCGGAAGTGGAAAAAATGGGGAAGGAGATGTTGGCTTTTTTCCTTGTAATTCTGCATGAAGATGTTTGCTGTATAAATATACTTTGAGGAAGATTTCAGTAAAAGTAGTTGCACATCAAAGATACAGGACAGTACCTTGTTTTACTAACAAGTACTAAGTGACATTTTTGGTAATCTGTGGTTGATCTGGACCTGGGAATGCTCTAATGTTCATTTGCCCCCTGCCCACTTTAAACCGGCAGCACCAGCTGTAGTTTTGGTGCTGATCTTGACCATGCTTCTGAGTGAGTAGCTGCTAGCCCAGCTGGTGGAAGCAGGAAGGAGATCTTTAAAGATGATGCACCTGTGAGATGCAGGCGACTCATGGAAAATGCCACAAAGATAGTCGTATAAACAGCTAGGCAAGTTTTTACAAGATCATGTCAAACATTACCTAGTCATTGTTGTGTATGGCTATTTAGCCATGCAGGATTAATCGAGCCATTTAAAGGACCCTTGTTTTCCCTTCCCTTTGTTTTTGTTCTCTTCTTGGTTGTATTATAGAAGAGAATCTTCCCATTTATTCAAACACCTACATTTCTTTAGATTTTAACTCTTTTAATTTTGTAGGGGCTGTTCCTTTTTTCTGAGGTCCTTAATGTAGCATGTCATACAGCATTTAACATAAAAGGAAAATAAAGGCTAGGAATAGGCACTACTGAGATGGCAAGTTATCGTGGAAGAGTGCGTTTCAGTCATTCAACTTTAATGAAAAAGTGCTATTACTTTCAAACTTTAATAGTATATTGCGAATTTCCACTTGATGTAAATGTATGGTTAAATGTTTGTAACATGCAGTGCTCGGTTTAGTATTATTGATTTACTGCAATAAATAAGATACAGTAATAGATATGATGGAGCAACGCTCATTTCTGCATCATAAGTGATATCTGCATTTGTCAGCAATACCAAATTTCTATGCATATAGCATGAAATTTTTACTGGATTGTGTGTTTGTGAGTGTTTAGTCAATAGAGGACAAATGGTGGATGTCAAATAACCTTCAACTGTACAATAAACTAGAAATTGTTGGATGAATGCAGCCACGACTCTGAAAGCTGCTGTGCCCAAAGTGGGGAACGGCCTGAAACTTACTTCTGCAGAACAACTTACTGGTGGTCATACTGGCGAGTAATGGCACGTGTTCTGTGGCACAGCTGCAGGTTAGAATCTTCTTCTTTTTTTTTTCTTTCTTTTTTCCTTTCTGTAGCTTAGTTATCATCATTGCATGCAGTGAAGCACTCTGGAAAGGAGAGCTGTGACAATACAGAGGGATTTGTTGCCACCTGGAAAATGAAGGTGGCAAGTGAGAAATCTGGTGTAATTCTCTGTCCTCAAATAAAACGATAGAAAAGTATATGCTTTAACCCTTTGTCCAGGGAGATAAAACATTTGATGCTTCCAAATGCAAGTTTGGGAAAAGCAAATAATTCTTTACTTAGTGGGTTTTTTTTTTCCCCCTTCACTTTGGTCTGCCGCTGCTGAATGTCTGTGTGTAAGGGGAAATTTTGTTCCTTGAAAGTCAAGCAAACTCTGCTTTATAAGTCATGAGTTACAGGTCTTTTAATAAACATGTTGAACAGAAATAATCTATTTTCCTTTACTTCTGGCTGCCTGTTACAGAACAACTGTAGTGCAGTATATTTTAAGAGTGTGGGGGTTTTCAGTGTTGTTAATTTTGCTTGGGTTGTTGCTTTTTTCTTAATCCTGTTTGAAGAAAATAAAAAAAAAAAAAAGGCTTTTTGCAGTCTAAATAGGTGTCCTATGTGGCTGCTGGTGGCAGCCTCTTGGATTATAAATTTATATAGTAACATAATTGTGGCTCCAATATGATGTCATGATAGATGAAAATTAGTACTCTTAGGAAATGAGCATGAAGAAAAACGGGCAGCCGTATATTTTTATTTTTCCGTACTTCTGTCTTGAGCAATCATGAAATGAAAAGAGGGAGTCAGAAAATGAATGATGGAAGAAAGAAAGACAGAAATTTTTTTTTTTTTTTTTGGTCTTCAAAAAATTCATTGTAGGTGTAGGGTTTTTTCTGATCTGTTTTCCAGATCTCAGCTATGTAGGAGTGAACTCCTAATGTCATGTTTGATATTTAAAAATCAAGTAGAAAGCTTTGTGGCATTAGTTTTATAAATAGAACTAGTACTCAAAAATAGTCTTATTGATAATCAGCTTTGTCTGTCTTAGTGCTGGAATGGTCACTACGTGTTTGTGTAACTGGAAACTTTGTCATACATAAAATTTAATCCTTTTGGGAGCTGGTCTGTGGAACAGCATTTAACTAACTAGTCAGTAAGAAATGTGTGTTTGTTCCTGTGTTTTCCTTGAATTCCTTGAATTTTCACTAGAGTTTCTCTTTGTGTGCTTGAATAGTTTCATGGTTCTCCTGTAAATTGATGACTCTGCTGTGAAATGAATTTTGCTGCCCTTCTTCTGAGTTCTACCTCGTTAAGCTGCATAATAACATACACTCTCCTTTGCTCTAATGTGAGTGCTGAATGGGGAGATGGCAATCCCTGCGCCTGACCTGAAGTGTCTTGGCAAAATCCATGGTGTTCATTAGAAACAAAGTTAGTAATTTAATTGGCATGTCTGAGTGTGCCATCAGTAATCAGTTTGCCCCAGTACTCTGGTTGGGGGGGGAAAGCGTGCTATTTGCAGCTAATAAATTGTTGGCCAAAGGGGCTTCTTGTTTGCTTGTTTGTTTTTCAGTTTGGGATATCAATATAAATTTCAGTTCTACTTAATGCTATTTCAGGAGTTAAGAAATTGGGTCTTTAGGGGTTGGTGGTTTTGTTTTTTTTTTCCTTGATGAGTTAGGGCCCTAATTAGGGAATTAGATCTTCCACGCTACTAGTCTTATGAAATACAGCATGTCCTGTGCCTGTTCTGACAGTGTGTGTGACACAAGATCCGGTTTCAGTCGGGCGTAGCTCTGCGAGGGCTGACCATCTATCGGGCTTTGACTATGTACTTCATCGGTGTCAGTAAACACTGATAGCTGCCTGTCTGTGCATGGAAGTGGGAGCATAGGGACAGGGACTCTGGCAAATTAATGAACATTGTCATTGCAAAATTTATGTTTCGGTTTGGGGATTATTTTTTTTAATTAGTTTTAAGTTGATAGCCTATGATGGTAAATACAATTTTCTTTTTCAGCTCTGTTACAGACCTGGGGTGAGTTGGACCTAAATTCAGAGCAAGAAGTCAGCTATAAATGACAAAGGCCAGATTTAAAAATCTATGTAGGAGTCAGTATCCTGCCATTGACTTCAGTGTGCTTCCAGGTAGACTTTAGCCTGCAGTTACCTGCATCTGGCAGTTTGGATTTGGGTTCATGCTTTTGTTTTGAAAAGTGGAAGGTCCTGTATGGCCATAGTACAAATCATACCCCAGAGAAGAAAGTTATTTTGTTGAAAATCATTCATACTTAGTAGAAAGAAGGTTGTCTTAGAAGAAAGAAGTATTGTCTTAGAAAAAAACTCCTTCCTTTGCTTTTACTTTTTGTGCACATGTGTTTCAGGGGTTTGATGGATTACACAGCTTATTATCCTCAAGTTTATGTCCCTTGTGTCACTGCGATGTGGATGGTGATAGTGCAGGGAAACTGCTCTCCTGTGTGAAGCGTGGCAAGGTTTGTCCTGAGCCGCATACAAAGTACAGGTGGTAAAAACACTTTAAACTTAGTATCTGAATGAAAAGAATGATGTTCATACACCGTGGCAGTGATGCGTGACCTGCAGTTGAGATCTTTGGCTGTTTGGGTTTTTTTGAATGCCTTGCAGCTGGTCCTGATAGCAGCCAGAGCCCTGTTGTGGTGGGGACTGATTATTTATTTATTACTTTTTTTATACATAACTGCCCGGCTGTAGAGAAGGGGAATACTGTAAATGTAAATATTTCAAGTTTAAATTGCATTTCTGGCTTGGTGACTCTGCCATTACTCTTCCCATTTGGGCAGGAGGATTTAAAAAGGATGAGTCTGTGGTGCCCCCAGCTTAAAGCCCTTGGGAGTTTCTGCTGTTGTGCCATCCTCTCTTGCTTCCATCCTTGGCAGAAGCAGCTCTCACCTTCGGAAGAAATACAACTCGGTGGCTTTGCACAACTTTCTGATGGGAGCAGTAGCACAGCTGCTGCTGTCTCTCTGCAAAAATACGCTGGAAAGGGATACAAGTAAACAAGGAGTGCTTGAGTCTTCTTCTGGGGCCGGGGAGAGGTTTGCTGATGTCTGCAGTTGATTTCTTAACTTTCAGAATTGGTAATTGTAGAATTAAACAGTTTTTTGTATGCTCTTCAAAACAGTGTTTGTAAGGTGAGCGATGCCCAGATTCCTCCTGGGTTGATTTGGGATGTGTGCACGTATGCACATTCACATTGCGGTGAACGGCGTTAAATCCAGTTGGCGGCAGGTCTCAAGCGGTGTTCCTCGGGGCTCAGTTTTGGGGCCAGTCTTGTTTAATATCTTTATTGTTGATCTGGACGAGGGGATTGAGTGCACGCTTAGTAAGTTTGCAGACAACACCAAATGAAGCAGGAGTGTTGATCTGCTGGAGGGTAGGAAGACTCTGCAGAGGGATCTGGACAGGCTGGATCGATGGGTGGAAGCCAATGTTGTGAGGTTCAACAAGGCCAAGTGCCGGGTCCTGCACTTGGGTCACAACAACCCCGGCAGCGCTACAGGCTTGGGGAGGAGCGGCTGGAAAGCTGCCTGGCGGAAAAGGACCTGGGGGTCCTGGTGGACAGTCGGCTGCACATGAGCCAGCAGTGTGCCCAGGTGGCCAAGGCGGCCAACGGCATCTTGACCTGTCTGAAGAGCAGTGTGGCCAGCAGGAGAAGGGCAGTGATGGTGCCCCCGTATTCAGCACTGGTGAGGCTGCAGCTCGAATACTGTGTTCAGTTTTGGGTGCCACAGTGTAGAAGGGACATTGAGGTGCTGGAGTGTGTCCAGAGAAGGGCAATGAAGCTGGTGAGTGGTCTGGAAAACATGTCTTACGAGGAGCGGCTGAGGGAATTCGGATTGTTCAGTCTGGAGAAGAGAAGGTTGAGGGGACACCTTATTGCTCTCTACAACTACCTGAGAGGAGGGTGTAGTGAGATGGGTGCTGGTCTCTTCTCTCAAGTAACTACTGACAGGACAAGAGGAAATGGCCTCAAGTTGTGCCAGGGGAGGCTTAGGCTGGACATTAGGACAAAATTTTTCACTGAAAGAGTTCTCAAACATTGGAACAGGCTGCACAGGGAGATGGTAGAGTCACCATCCCTGGGTGTGTTTAAAAGTCGTGTAGATGTGGTGCTTAGAGACATGGTTTAGTAGCAGGCCTGGTAGAGTAGGGATCAATGGTTGGACTAGATGATCTTACACGTCTTTTCCAAATTAAATGATTCTATGATTCTGTGGCTTCAGTCATCCCGGATGGTAACTGAGCCCTGTGGCTGCACCTGTAGGCTTTAGCGACCTGCCCCTAACCATGGCAAACTGCCTCTAATAGTTTCCTTTTGAGAGCTGAAACTTTGGGATCAAACCCACCTCCTCAGAGCCACGTGGGGCTTTTTGTTCCTCGGAGGTGCCGAGCAGGCGTTGCGACAGGGGCGCTGGCTGGGGCAGCGTGGGGCTGTGCTCCACGGGCTGCGGGAAGCGGCTCTGCTGGCAGCATCGCCCAGCAGGGATTGGAAATGTAGGTAAACCCTCTCTCTTGGAAGGACTTGAGCAAGAGATCAAAGGCAAGTCTTTAGCCTTGGGAGGTGTTTTTGCTACCTGGGCCTGGCTCCATGTGTGATGCTTCTTTTCTGGTTTTGATCCAGCCACTTTCTGAACTGGTTTGAAGGTTTGCTCTCAGTGTGGCCTCTTTGCTACAGGTTTCTTTCATTTTCTGAAGAGTACCCTTGTGCAGCTGGCTTTGCACAATCCAGGTAGGAGTTGCTGTCCAGAAAAGCTGATGTGTTGATATTTAAGATGCTAAAAAAACCAAAATGAGGATTTTGGTGAAAAAGCAACATTAAAATTCCTTCAGTTCTGTATCTGCAGATACCTTTCATCTGATGCAGAGTTGAACAGATTAAGTGCTGTGTTTTGTAACATCGTAAGCCCTCATAACCAGCAATCAGTAAAACATACCTGTGTTTTTTAAAGGTAATTTTGTTTGTGTCTGCTCTTACTCTAAGTCATCTGGTACCAAAAATAAATTTAACTCCATCTCAATGGCATTGACCATCCAGTCTTTTATCACTGATTCTGCCTGTTTGCAAGTCTAAATGTTTGATGCTGCTGAAGTTGTGTACCCTTTGTACTATGTTTTCACTACTTCTTTTAGTGGGAAGTGTGTTGGGTGTGATACATAAACACTTCTGATGGATCAATATTTTATGTATCTAGTCTGTGCTATATAGAGGCTGTAACTGAAAAGAAGTGATTCAGAGTTGGAACATGTCCATAAAATGCTTTTGCAGAACAGATAGGGAATTGTGTAGAGGAACGTTATTTGCCCAGTGTGTTGGAGCATGGAGATGGACTTTGTTCTAGCTCACATGTCTTTTGTTTCTGGTTTTCATTTGCAGTCTTAGGTGTGCAATATGAGACTGCCTGGCACCTAAATCAAACCTTGAGCTTCTTGAGGTGCAAAGAAACTAATATTGCGTGTGAAGGTCAATATTGCAGGGTTGGTGGTTGTGTGGGATCTTTAGAGCATCATGCAATGGTATTGTATGGGGTTTTTTCAATAACAACAGCGTCATAATGCTCTTTAGGTGCTTTGTGGACTTCATACTGCTCCCTCTTGTTGTAACACCAGATCAACTGTGAAAGTGGTAAATACTGGAAAACAGTATGATGCATGTGTGCCCTGGAGGATTTTTACTTGCTGGAAGTGAGGAGAATTTGATCTTACAATCGGTTACTCCTCCATAGATTGTGGTCGCCATCTGGCAAACTTCTCCAAGTATAGTCTGGTTCTCCTTCTTTCGGTGAATCTGCAGAACTAAAGACAGGAAAGATAACGGCGCCTAATTTTTAGCCCACAGGTTTTTCTGTGCTTTGTTCTTCCACAGGTGTTAGCTGAGCGGCTGTCACTCTTTTCTTTGACCTCAACCTTTGAGAACTTGATGCTTTGTTGCTCAGCCTTCACACGCTGTTCCTGTGCCTCGTGACTAAAGCCACAGTGTTTTGGAAAGAAGCACCAACAGAAATAATTCTGGTGCTGGTTTTCCGTTTCTTCCCTCATTATGTACAGAAAATTGTGGTTTTCTTTGGGAGATTGATTGTGTTCTACGGAATTCCCTGCCACATGCACCTCTAGTGCTGTGAAGATGTCTAATTACAATTTGGTGCTACAGTCTAAGCAAATTTATCTTCCTTTGTTGCTTGAAAGACTCTGACTAGTTGTCCTGATGTATCATGGGGCAACAACTGAACTAATGAATAAAGATATTTAAAAAAAAATAAGACCCGAACTTGCAGAATGGGATGCTTTAACTGTTAGTGATGTATCTTATCTTCTGTTTTACTTTTAGTTGCTCTTCTACAACGGGTGGCAGAATTGGAAAAGGTCAATGCAGAATTTCTGCGCACAAAGCAGCAACTTGAGCAAGAATTTAATCAAAAGAGAGCAAAATTTAAGGAGTTATACTTGGCTAAGGAAGGTAAGTTCTCAATTCTCTGAATTATTCTGAAATTTATTAAATTTAATCTTCAAATAATCCCTGTATGAAGAATAATTGTAATGCTGCCTGCTACTCCCCATTTGCCTATGCAAACCACATGCTTGCTTGCCTTTTTTGTTGTTGTTGGGTTTGTTTGTTTGTTTTGGGTTTTTTGGGTTGTTTTGGGTTTGTTTTTTTTTCTTTTGTGGGTGGTGGTTAGGGATAATCAGGATTTAAGGGGGTTTTCTACTGGGCTAGTCAACTGCGTATACAGCTTGGTTGGTGGGACAAGATGTTGTTGTGTCTAATTTGCCAAAAATGGAAAAGTGACAGTAGACTTTTAAGCAGATATAATAAGAACATAAGAGGGTAAAATTCAGTAGGTGGCTATTTAACTTCCTAGAATGAATTTTTAGAATTTAAATTTAAAGATTTGCCTGCATGGCTAGCAGTCAGCACAGCAACTTGATGTACACGCAGAAACACCCCCACTGACTTCCTGAAATCATGGTGTGCTTGTTCTCTCTGAACAGCAGCTAATCTGGTAAGTGCAAAGACATAGTCTAGATGGTGTGCTGTTTGTCCTTTGTGGCTAGCTTTTTTATGTAGTATTAATTTGTCTTGAATTTCCATCTGAGGCAGAATGTAAGCAGACAAACATTATAAAAGTTTTAATACCAGCCAAGGGCATCTATTTCAATAACACTTTACAGGAAAATTTGAACCATATGAGCTCAAATATCTGATGAAGAATTGGAGAGTTAGAGATAGCTGCTGTTCTGAGAGCCAAATTGATTTATTTCTAATCCTGCTGATTTTCCTGTCCTTAACATATGAAAGCAAAGCCAAAAAATAATGCATTAAGACTGCAGCTGGTTGTATAAGCCTATGAGAGCAGAAATACAACAGGCATAACGAAGATTAGATCATACAGAAGGCCTATTTCTTTGTGTTTCCAGCAGCTGGATGAAAGGAAATTTAAGATACAAGACACTGCTGATGAGATCAGCAATAATTCTCTTTTTTCAGAGGAGAATAGTCAAAAAATAGAAAATAAAAATAAATTGTGACGAACAGGGGGGGAAAAAAATAATCCAACTTTCACATATACTGTAGTGGAAGGATACCAGGAGAGAATATACAAGCAATTACTTTTTTTTTCCCCAAAAAACCCTTTTTTTCCTCTCACTGTTCTCCAAGACCCTTTCTTAAATGCGTAGTGGGACTGTGGCAGCCCATCCTTGATACTGTCATTTGAGAACTAAGTAATATAAATACTACAAGATCCTGGTTTGTTTGTTGTTTTTTTTTTTGGTTTTTTTTTTTTTTTTACACATGGACTAATGCCCTTTTGAGTACTCGATTAGCTCTAGGTTTCTTACTTTCTATCAAGGAGTAAGGTGTTGCGTGGTAGGATAGATTAATTATTTTGGTACTGAGGGAAATAAATGGAGATAGCTTGCTGTTTGCTGTGCACTAGCCAGATGTTTCTGCTAAAGGTGATTGCCATTGAAATAGACTATGTGGGCATAAAACTGTATTTTGTGTTAGTGCTTTTGGAATGAATTGTTTAATACATATCTTCCAGAGCTTCTTGCTTCAGACTTAACTGAAAACTCAGGAGGATTATGTGAAATGAGTTTAATTTCTGTTTATAGTTGCAACAATTACAGAAGTAGTGGATGTTCTGTTGAATGTATCCCTTTTTTTTTTTTTTTTTTTTTAAGTAGAAGCTTAGTTTTGGCAAAGCCATGGTGAAGAACAAATCAGGCTATGTAGTTTTCTTATGTGCACTCCAGGTAGCAGTCACAGAATGTTTCTGTTCAAGAAACATGAAGTGTTCTATCCAAATTCAGGACCAAGGTGGTGCCAGAAATGGGAGAAGAACTTTCTTCCTGTCTGTTGTTCTTATCTTTTCCAGATTCATTACCAGAATTAGTTAAATAATAATGAAGTAATTTGAAGCACAGTTGACTTTCATCAGGTATATTGATTCATAGGTTATATCTAGACCACCTGCTTTGTGGTTGCATGCATGAGAAGGTACTTTTTAATAAAAGGCAAGGACAAGCAAAGTCAGTGAGACTAGAGACACCTGCTAACATTTATTCAGTTGTTCTGGGTAGATGCTTTAATATCAGTGCTTCCTTCACCCCCTTCTTAGACCACTGTTCTTTGCCATAGCAACTATGGATACACTTCAGATTTGAATTTATTAACCAAGATAAATGTAAATAATACTTCTTTTCAGAGGACCTGAAAAGACAAAATGCGGTGCTGCAAGCAGCCCAAGATGATTTGGGACAGTTGCGGACCCAGCTGATGGAAGCTCATGCTGAAATGGAGAACATCAAAGCTATAGCTACAGTGTCAGAGAATACAAAGCAGGAAGCTATCGATGAGGTGAAGAGACAGTGGCAAGAAGAAGTAGCTTCTCTACAAGCTATTATGAAAGGTAACAACCAGGCAAGCTGCTGCCCCTGAGATCAGACACCTCTTTAGTATGCGTTTAGTGATTTGTGCCTGCTCTTGCGCAGAATATGGAGAGCTGCTTTTCGTGGCTTGGCAAAACTGGGCCACAGAAGTGACGGATGAAGCGTAGTTCCTAAGTTTGTGAAAAGGAGCTTGGTGGCTCTTTTCTGTTAACATGAGGATAGGATTTGGAAGGAATCATGGCACTGGGGACTCCCACATATATGCAAAGCATTTTTGAGGGCCTGGGAATGTGATACTTCATCCTTCCACGAAGATAAGTATAATGTATGTAATTTGACAAGTCTGAAAACAGCTTTAGGCTGACAACACGACTCTCTCTTCTCCTTCTGCGTGAACATAGTTCTGCTGTCAGATTGTTAAGTGTCCCTCCAGTACTGTCACATAGACTTTTCCCCAGGCTAGTGACTGAACATGCTGCCCTGTATCAGTCATGGGTCATTGTTTTTTTTCTTGATAGTTCCCAGCTATTCTTTGTTATGTTTGCACATTGCACAGCTGTTGATGTTTCTGAGACAAACTGTGTGCAAGGAACAAAATGCAGGATGTAAACTGGGGACAGACCGTTGCCGTAACTGGCTGTTTTCTTAAAGGTTCACAAACAGGATCACAGTATCCTGAGCCTCCAGCCTGTTGGCTGTAGGCAGTTTTTCCATCACCTGATTATGCTTTTCCCCCAGAGAACACAAATCTTCATGTACATTGAGTACACAAATTTCTGTTTATTTATGATCTACATAGATACAGGAATCTAGATCAAGACTCAGTTGTGCCAGCTGCTGTACGTATGTAAACAAAGACAGCTCCTTACCTGAAGGAGTAATATCAATAATAGGGAAATGAAAGCTATGTGAGAAGTTCTAGTTCCTGTGCATTTTGGAGTGAATAAGTAGGGTTTTGGTAGTTTGTTTGGATGATATGCTTGAAGGTACAAAATGTGCTGCTAAATAAGATGTTAGACATGTACATTGTTTTGAAATTAGCAGTTACACAGCTTTGGAGGCTTGTTTGTTTCTAGTGATGATACAATTTGAGATGTAGTCCCTTTGAATCTTTTGCTTGTATAGTTTGGTTTAGGGGCAAGACTCAAAGGGAAGAGAGAGGAAGGGAGAGTTCACTATTGTCCTGGTTTTGATCAATTATGATGAATCATTGACTGGTTGGAGATGGAGTTCCTAAAGATCTGGTTTTTAACTTACGTTGAAAATAAGTTTTGAAAATACTGTTTTATAGAGACTGTTCGTGACTATGAGCTCCAGTATCATCACAGGTTAGAGCAAGAGCGAGCTCAGTGGAATCAATATCGAGAAAACACGGAACGGGAAATAGCAGAGTTAAGAAGGCGACTGTCTGAAGGTCAAGAGGAAGAAAACCTAGAAAATGAAATGAAAAAGGTACATCGAAATCTAGCTCTTCAATTTCTGTTTGGAGATACACTTGTGTTGTTATGCATGAGTTCATTTCTATGCCCTGCTGTGATTCCTCAGTAATACACATAGCCTTGTTCTGCCAACTTTGAGCTCTTTGTTCATGGAAGTCATCATGACCTATTCCTACATTTGAGTCCATAAAGGTGCTGTATCTTACTATGTGGATTCAGTAAGAGGATCGTACCTGAGAAGATGGTAAAATTTGGCCTTCAGTTTGTAAAAGCAGGAGGCCTTGTAAAGTCTCTTCGCTTAACCTAAAACCAAGCAAGCAAATCCCAAGCATGCAAAAAGCTGTGTTTGGCTAGCAAAATAATGAATATTCATACATCAGCAGCCAACATGAAAGAAGGAATTTTCTTGGGATGTGCTCTTTGAAGACCTGTGATCAATTCCTCATGCAAAGTGGTATTTCCAGCCAACAACGTTGTATTCATGCTCCATTATAAGGTGGGATTTATTTTCTTTTTAGGTGTAAATTTGGAAAGAGTTTTTAAAAAATATCTTCATCTTTCAGCCAGTT
The DNA here is from genome assembly GCA_013398295.1 of Chionis minor. NCBI lineage: Eukaryota > Metazoa > Chordata > Aves > Charadriiformes > Chionidae > Chionis > Chionis minor. Next base: position 186,483 of record VZSF01002719.1, on the reverse strand, counting down.
CTAAGGAATCTCAAAAAATCTCAAAGGAGTTTTTTTTAAAAAAAAAAAACCAAAAAACCAAAAAACAAACAACCAAAAAACTGAGTACTTTGCTGTCTGTGCTCTCTGGGTTGTAAGTAGGTGCTGTACCGGCATATAATATATCACGTTTCTTAAAACTAGCAGAAAACCATACCTTTGTCTGGCATTCTGAATGAGAGGTGAGGTGAGAAGAATGGACAGAGCAGAGACAAGATTACAAGCCATATGTTTCAGACCAAGACACTAACCTTCTTGGCTGGATAATATTTCAGTTCAGTTGTGTTCAATTTGGCTATAAAATCCATTTTAAACAACAGAGAAAATCGATGAAACCTAGTACCGCATCTACATAATTACTAACAATTATGCATGCTTTTTCCTCTGAAAGAGGTGAAGGGTAGATAACAAATGTTGCTCCAAATTCCGTAAACATCTCTTTAAATTTGAAGTTTATTTATTTGGTGGTGTGTGTGCTCTCAGACTTGCAGTGTGCGTGTTATTTATTCTGGTTTGGGAGCTCTTTGAGCGGGTAGGTAATGTCTTGATAAGCGTACTGTTTTGAGTAGTATTTACTAGATTGTGACTACTTTGCGGGGCGTATCCAAGTCAAGCCTGCAGACCTGGCGTTTGTCATTCTTCTTGTCAGGAAGAGCGTGTCTGGTGGAACACACACGTTTGTCTGAAAGCAGCTGTTTGGCTTTTCCATCGAAATATATTTCCAGTTGCAAATTACCAAATCCCTACAGAAAACTTGTGTATTCTGTGATTTTTATCATAAAGCGATGATTTCTAAGAAATCTGTGCTGACAACTTTTTGCGTGTATTCTGTAAATCTCCCTTCTTGGCTCAAAAAAGAGAAATACCTTGTTGTGATGATGTGTGATCATCTTTCAGAAAATGTATTGGGGATTTATTAAAATCTCTCTATCTTCTGTGCTTTGTAATAGAATCATAGAATGGTTTAGGTTGGAAGGGACCTTAAAGACCATCTAGTTCCACCCCCCTGCCCTGGGCAGGGACACCTCCCACCAGACCAGGTAGCTCCAAGCCCCGTCCAACCTGGCCTTGAACACCTCCAAGGATGGGGCAGCCACAGCTTCCCTGGGGAACCTGGGCCAGCGTCTCACCACCCTCAGAGCAAAACATTTCTTACTAATATATCATCTAAATTTCCCCTTTTCCAGTTTGAAGCCATCCCCCCTCATCCTGTCACTCCATGCTCTTGTAAAAAGTCTCTCCCCAGCTTTCTTGTCTTTTTCTCTAGACACTGGAAGGGGCTCTAAGGTCTCCCTGGAGCCTTCTCTTCTCCAGGCTGAACCCCCCCCAGCTCTCCCAACCTGTCCTTCCAGCAGAGGGGCTTCAGCCCTCCCAGTATCTCCATGGCCTCCTCTGGCCCCGCTCCAACAGCTCCACGTGCTTGTGCTGGAGGCTCCAGAGCTGGACACAGTAGTCCAGGTGGGGTTCCTCTGACCTGTTGGCCATGCTTCGTTTGATTCTTTTGAATACTAGATAGGTTTTGGGGTTTTTTGCTATCGCCGATGCTAAAAGCAGTCTTGCCATAGTGGCATGTGCTTCCATGCAAGTTCTCTGCGCAGTAATGACTGAGCTCCCTGTGGACAGTGACTTGGTGGGGATGAGTCTTGCACACTGGCAAAATTTGGCTAGTTCTTTTTATTTGACCTCAATTTTCCATTCAAGAAATGGTCTGGTTTTCCCTTGGAGCTGTGATGACTATAGAATCACAGAATCATAGAATGGTTAGAGTTGGAAGGGACCTTAAAGATCATCAAGTTCCAACCCCCCTGCCATGGGCAGGCACACCTCTGACTACGGCAGGTTGCTCAAAGCCCCATTCAGCCTGGCCTTAAACACTTCCAGGGATGGGGCCTCCACAACTTCCCTGGGTAACCTGTTCCAGTGCCTCACCACCCTCACAGTAAAGAACTTCTTCCTAATATCTAATCTCAATCTCCCCTCTTCCAATTTAAAACCATTACCCCTTGTCCTAGCACTAGACTTCCTGACAAAGAGTCCCTCTCCAGCTCTCCTGTAGGCTCCCTTCAGATACTGAAAGGCTGCTGTCAGGTCTCCCCGGAGCCTTCTCTTCTCCAGCCTGAACAGCCCCATCTCTCTCAGCCTGTCCTCATAGGAGAGGTGCTCCATCCCTCTAATCATCTTAGTGGCCCTTCGCTGGACCTGTTCCAACAGTTCGATGCCCTTTCTATGCTGAGGACTCTTGTTAGCACGGTTGCGTCAAACTCTCAGTAGCAGAAGGTGGCAGAACAGGTACTTCGCGTATAGAGCAAGAAAGGACCAACCTCCTGTTGTGTAGGGTGCTTCTTGGTCAGAAGAGGGGAAATTGGAAGGGGAGGATAATCTGATTTCTGTGACAGTTGGCCATAAAATCTGATAAACAGCTGCTTTCATTGCTAATGATAAAGAACTGTAGAATAGATTTAGATTAACTTTAAATGGTTTACTCCTACTTTAAAGAGAGATTCTCAAATTGTGTCCACACGCTTTCCGCTTGGCTTGTTTTTAAGGAACAAATTCAGGTACAGTACGTGCCTGAGATGTCTCCAGCCAGGTTTTTGTTCTTCTGAAAATGTAGGCTGGAGTAACAGTAAAGGGATGTTGCGGATCTAGCTGTCAGGCTAGCGATGCCACGTTTTGCGTGTTGACTTGGATTCGTTTTCAGCATGTTCCCTCTGCGGAGTCCTCTTCACACTGTGGTCTGCAGATCTCTTGCAGCACGTTCTTCAGGTACTCTGTTGGGGTCAGGAGCAGCTCAAGTGCTTTGGTTTTGATTAGATGGTGAATAAATACAAGCTGGTAATGTGTAAAACTATAGTCTTTGATAGTAAAGTTAGTTTGGCAAAAAGTTAGAAGGAAATAAACGTTTTCATGATCACACCTCTCAAAGAGCCTGAATAACACTTTTTAACACAGGAAACGTGATGCCGTGGCACCTCTTGCCACATGTGACAGCATCTTAATGTAGCATTTTTCAACTGGATAGATACTGTCATTTTATTAAAAATTTGGGAACTTTAACTGCAGTTTTGGAGTCTGTCATCTTTACCTTCAAAAGAAGACCCAGCAGCCAGCAGTCATTTGATCAGCAGATCTGGGCTGCTCTGAGTGTTTAGCTCAGTATCGTGCTGACCTTTAATATGGATCATTCCTCCCCAACTTTCCCCCACACCTTTTTTCTTTCTTTTTTTTTTTTTTTTTATGAAACATTTGCAATATGTTGCAACCATAGTGCCAAACTTCAGCTCTGTTTACCAAGCAGTAAAAGCTAGAGTAATTTCTCTGTCCTGTGGAATTTGATATGGTTTTGTCTTCCCAGTTGGTTGCTGTTGAACGGTCTGCTTTTGCTTTTGGGGAACTTTCTGGCTGTTTCTCTGAACTGGCTGGCTCCAACATGGACGCATTTGTTGCTCTATATTCAGTGTTGAATGGTGTGAAATCAGCCTGGCAATGTTCCTGCAGTTATCATGAATAATTAGGAAAAAGCTTATTCAACAGTCCTAAAAATACTGGTCTGTCTTTAGTCCATAGGAGCCGGCTATAGGTAGCATTAAATGAATAGAACTGACACAATAAATGAAATATAAAGCAATCTTTGAAGTTAAACTCCTGCTCCCATCTGTTCGAAAAATGTGACTGATGAGTTGCTGGCTGCAAGTGACAGGATATGGATATATGTGTGACACCGTCACATGTCCCTGGTATTGAATTCACTGCCTTCTGTGATGTCCGTCGCTTTCCTCACACACTTTATTTGTACTCTTTGGACAAGCAAACTAGCAGTGACAAAATGTAGCAGAAGAGAGTGAAACATGAAGAAATTTGTTTTGTCTATAGAGTTTTCTTTAAAGCTTTTTAGAGCCCAAAGGCCTGGTAGCATTTGGATAATTTACAGGTGTTGCAATATTATTTTATTGTGTCTAATAATTTTAAGTTTAGAAAACTTCAATGGTTAAAAATACTGTCTGTTTTTCTTCCTGAAAGTCTTGCTGAGAATACACTTGTCAATAAGCTTACCAGAAACTGCAAGTTGAATGAGTACCCTCCAAGACCTCTGTTCTAGTCTAGCTTTAAAACAAGCCATGAATGTTATCTTTTAGCGTCTGTCTTTGCTGATCACATTAGGCGAAGCGTCATCTTTTAAAACTTCAGCTTTGGGACACAGTTCTCTGCCTTCCCTCCCCTGCTGAGTTCCTCCAGTAGAAGACAGGGAACAACCGAGCTTTCTGAGCCTTCATGCATAAAACCAACCCAAATTAGGTGTTAAGTTCTTTGTGGCTTGATGAATTTTACCGTGGTGAACATTTGAGTGTTCCACTTGCTGTTGTGGAGTTTATGGGAGCTCTTACTTTCACTTGGAAAGTTTTTTTTAGTGTATCCATGAAGGAAAGCCAGAGCATTTATGAAATGGGGATATCGGGGCCAGCATTTAACATGTACAATTCTGAATTTGAACACTGAACGCTATTTCTCATTTTAATTCTCACTATTTTTACCTGGCTTTTTTCCTACCTTCCCCCCCCCCCTCACATCAGTCTTCTCATTCTGTTGTGTTGCTTTGATCTTTTCAGAACCACTTTTTGAAAAAAATCACAGGGTTTTTGATAAATTTGCTTTATATAGTTTTGAAACACCTAGTAGAGTAATACCAAAACCCGTTGCTACGTTAATAGTAATTTAAAGCTGAAAAATGGTCTTCCAAAACAGAATGAAGCTGCGCTTATGCATTGCTGTGCAGATCCTTTTTCTTTTAACTTCATGAGTAAGCAAATGAATGGTCAATAATTCACCATGGAATTCTTGTGTTACACTTTTTTTTTAAAATACATACTATGTGGCAGTAAGTTGCAGAACAGTTAGGCCTTTAATAACAGAGAAGTGTATGTATTTTGAAATGCCTGGTCCATAAATTTTTTCCCCAAGTATCAAGAGAGATAGATTTGCTAACATTCTCTTTAAAAGTGGATACTCATGGCCTAAACGACACCTGGATTTAAAATTTAGCTGCCTTCTGTGAATGGAATAATATCGGCCTGTTGTCATAGAGATGACTGCTGAACTAAATAGCAATAAGATGAGTACTGAAAGTGGAAGTTTAGTCAGCTATTTTTGTTGGCATAGAGATTTTCTCCAAATGTCTCCGATAATGGAAACTGTTGTGGTGAAAACTATGCTAATGTGTTATTCATAATTTATTGCATTAACTTCAGGCTCAGGAGGACGCTGAGAAGCTGCGTTCTGTTGTGATGCCTATGGAGAAGGAGATTGCAGCGCTAAAGGAGAAATTGACAGGAGCTGAAGAAAAAATAAAAGAGTTAGAAGCATCAAAGGTGAGGTGGAGTTGTAACTGTATCCTAATTTGTATCTTGCATCCTGCTAGTTTGGTGCAGATAAGCAAAGTCAAATTTTGTACTAGGGGAAAAGGTGTATTGTGAAACTCTTTGTGCGCAATGTATCTTTTCTCCTATAGCTCAGATAACTTACTTGCCCTATGTATGTTCTCTTGTCTTTCTGTTTTGAGGCTTGAGTTATGCGTGTGTGTGATCTGTGCTTAGCTTAAATTGCGTGACTGCAGCTCTATTAGAAATTAAAAAGAAAAACCCCTAGAAAAACAGCTGCTTTGTGCTGCTCCAACAGTCTGGCTTTTAGATTAATGTCATGCTTGCAGCTACAGAAAGATTTGCATTTGGCAGAAATATTGTAATCTACTTCCATCCAGTATGTCCTATATTTCATTTCCTAACCCTGGGCATAAAACTGAGGCAATATCACCAGAATTTTTATATCTTAAACTTCAAGTAAACGTCACATTCATAGAAAGGGATGCTGGCCATCGCTGCCAAGAAATCAACGTAAGTGATGTACCCAGCATTCCTGTATTCTTCAGCTATGTCAGAACCCCTATTGAACTTTCACACTGGCTGTGAAGGGTAAATAATACCTATATCGCTATAAAATAGTTGCATGTAATGTACTGTTTTATACAGAAGTGAAGATGTCTTCTGTAACAAATACTTTATCTTGAAAGTCAAATTACCATTCGGATGTTTTTAAGACATAAAATAAATACTTTGTCTTCTGGATCATCTGCATTTTCATTTAAATACATTCTCATCACTTGCTGGTACTACTCTTTGTTTTCCTTTTAGTCCAACTTGGAGGTCTGTCTGAGATTTGGGAGAACGGTGTAATTCATTTAACAGTCTTAACATTTTTACTTGATAGAGACTCCATGCTTGAGTGTTTTCCTTCCTCATAGTTTCTTGGTGAATTGATTTATGGGTCAAATTTTTGAGACTGAAATGTTCCTAGGAATAATAGATCTCTGTGTAGTTTTGCTTTTTCTCTTGATGCAAATAATACTTCCTTTTTATTGCCAGGCTGAATTTGGGAAAGATGAGGAAATGTGAACCTTCTCTTACTTACTTGCTCTCAAAACCCTTTGTATTTTTTGCCTTTTTTCCTCCTTCTTTTCTTAAGAGTAGTCTATAACTTTTCTTAGAATTTTTCTGTTGAATATGGTTATAAAAATCACAGGTTATTCTTATCTCCCTCTTTCCTTACAGGCAAGGCGTGAGTAAAGTTGATAGTGTTTCAGGACAGGAATTGTGTTGGTTTCTCTGTCAGTCCTCTAAAATCTGAGCATTTTGTTCTATGGGATGAGTAAAACACAATCACGCGTCTCTTGGAAAAAAAAGAGAATAATCACTTTATCCATGTTTCTCATTTATGGAGGAGTTGTTTTTAAAGAATTCTTGCTTTAGGTGGTGATTCTTAACAAAATAATGTAGGCCCTTAATTCTCACCTGTGGTCGATTCTAATTCATTCTTCCTTCTGTCTGAAGTTGCTGATAGTCCTAAGTCCTATTTCAAGTCACCTTTTTAGCCTAATGGGAAAGAACTGATATTTGGTATCTAGCAAGGAGATGTTTAAGCATATGCTTAGGAAGTTTTAAAGTACTTTAACCTACAGTGCTACAAATATGCAAAGTATTAGTTACATGATTTATATTACTAGGCTGGCAGGAGGACTGACACATGCAGAATGAGCGGTGCATTTGGCTTTTCTGTTGGTCATGTTGAAATCCCTTGGGCTGGCTTGAGTCGTGTAATTTTGTTTTTCAGTGTCAAGTATTTAGCTGGATTAGTTAAACAATGCATTTCTTTTGTTTTGGTGGGTCTTCTGTTTTTTCGCCTGATTCGTCCTTCCCAAGGGTTATTCTCTGGGAGTCAGATTTCTTCATTTCAATGGCTAAAAGAATTGCAGACAGAAGACTTGGTGTCTTAGGGCAGGAGAAGCTGTCCCCACCATCAATGGGAAGTTAAAGCCAAAGGGCTATCTTGAGCTCCGAGTTGGTGTCTGTGGTTCTTGTACTGTCTTGAGGAAGATGAAGAACAGCTCTGTGGAGCCAGTCGGGAATTGCCTGAAAGCTTTTGTTTCCTTTAAAATAAAAACTATCGTGATTCCTAACTTAATAAATCATAAAACTGAATAGGGCCATAAAGAAGTCTTTCAGCCTGTTCACTGTTCTGAGATAGGGTGGGAAGGCTCTACAGAGGGATCTGGGCTGAAGCCAGTGGTCTGAGATTCAACAAGGCCAAGTGCCGGGTCCCACACTTGGATCACAACAACCCTGGCAGCACTACAGGCTTGGGGAGGAGCGGCTGGAAAGCAGCCCAGCAGAAAAGGACCTGGGGGTGTTGGTTGACAGTTAGCTAAACATGAGCCAGCAGTGTGCCCAGGTGGCCAAGAGGACCGACAATATCCTGGCTTGTATCAGGAATAGTGTGGCCAGCAGGACTAGGGAGGTGACCCTCTCCCTGCACTGGGCACTGCTGAGGCTCCACCTCAAATACTGTGTTCAGTTTTGGGCTCCTCACTCCAAGACAGACATTGAGGTGCTGGAGCGTGTCCAGAGAAGGGCAGTGGAGCTGGGGAGGGGTCTGGAGCACAAGTCCAATGAGGAGCAGCTGAGGGAACTGGGGTTGGTCAGCCTGGAGAAGAGGAGGCTGAGGGGAGACCTTTTTGCTCTCTGCAGCTCCCTGAAAGGAGGGTGCAGCCAGGAGGGGCTGGTCTCTTCTCCCAGGGAACAAGTGATAGGACAAGAGGAAACAGCCTCAAGTTGCACCAAGGGAGGTTTAGGATAGATATTAGGGAAAATTTTGCAGAAAGTGTTATCAAGCACTGGCACAGGCTGCCCAGGGCAGTGGTGGAATCACCATCCCTGGAGGTATTTAAAAGTCGTGTAGATGCAGTGCTGAGGGACATGGGTTAGTGGTGGGTTTGGCAGTTCATGGTTGGACTTGATGTTCTTAAAGGTCCCTTCCAACCTAGATTCTATGAGATCCGTTTATACATGCGTCATGTTTGACATGTTTATGTAACCCTGTCTTAAAAAGTTCTAACTGGAGACTCTGCAAAGTCTGTAGGATGTTCGTTCCAGTTCTTTGTTAGCTTTGCTATTTAAAAAACGAAGAAGAAAAAAATCCTAATATACTACTTCAGTGTTTCTTACTGTAGTTACTTTTCATTCCATCCTCCATGGACAGATTTTCCTTTCTTTTTGCAGCAGCCTTTTATGGGTTTGAAAGCTTTTCTTCTTGTCTGTCCCCAAGTTTTCTCTCCTCTTAGGCTTACCATCCCTGGTTTAGTTCAAGCTTGCCTCATAGTCCTGTTTTCTGACTACTATTCTGAGTACTATTATTGCTCTCTTTTGAACCCTCTCCTCATCCTCTTTGGAGTAGGAAACCCAAAACCAATACAGAACTTAGCTGTTGGTTTATCAATGCTAATTAAAGGCCTGCTTCATTGAGTGCTGTTCTTAGCCTCTTTACCCTCTCTGTGCTCAGGGCCTCTGCTCTTGTGATCAAACTGTGGGAACTCGATAAATATATCGGTATGTTTGACTTAGCAGAATTTTAATGAGTAATTTACTCAGAAATAAATACACATACTGCTTGCACACTGGTATTTTCAGTATTTGTGTTTTCTAGAAATAAACTTCTCTTCAGCACCTGTACGTTACCCAACCAGGTGACACTGTAACTTCTAAGGAAGAGGAAACGCCTGAGAGCGTTCCTCTACTGAGACAGTGGATTTCCCTCTTTATATTCAGGTTAAAGAGCTGAACCATTATTTGGAAGCTGAGAAGTCATGTAGGACAGACTTAGAGATGTATGTGGCTGTTCTCAACACGCAAAAATCAGTCCTGCAAGAAGATGCAGAGAAGTTGCGGAAAGAACTGCATGAAGGTACCTATCTAATACCTATTGACTCTCTTACACTAAGGATGCAAAACCCAACACAGCTGTTACTCCTTTTCAGAATTTTTTTTTATTTGAATTGGATTTAAAGAAATTGGGTGCGGAGGGGGGGGTAGAAGTACCTCTGCATGTGAGAACCATTGAAATGTTTACAGAAGAGTTGGATGTGGAGTTCTTTTATGATGGAGAAAAACAACAGAGCCGTTCATTCGCTCAAGGGATGCTATTGAAATTCTGCAAAGTTCTTAGAGTATTGCAAGCTTCCTTCTTATTAAAGTGATTTTACGGGTGTCTTTTATTTGTGTACAATTATGAGCCATTATTTCCATAATGTATTGATAATCTCCCTGAGGTGTGTCAGTTCTGAATGCCTGCTAGTGGAATGGACGTGGAAACGTACGGGAGTGCCAGTTGCAGTGCGGAATCACTGTTGAGGAATGAAAAATGGAACCTTCTGTTGAAATAAACAGGGACATAGAAGACAGTCTTTGGAAACCAGCAATAAAAAAAAAATAACATGAACAAATTTAAGGCGTTAGTCTTCTCATGGGGAAATCTTAAGCTGTCAGTAATACATCCCTAATCACGAGCCAAGTTTGCGAATTAAGAAAATGTCTTATTTCATCCTAAATAGTTGTTGAACAAAGACTGACTGTTCTTGATTAGAACAATAATTACTTTTATTAATGAAAATGTTTCTCTTTGGAAAAGACATTGAAAAAAATTCTGGTTCAGAATGACTCTTTCTGTTTTTGAATAGTCTGCCATCTCTTAGAGCAAGAGCGTCAACAACACAACCAGTTGAAACACACATGGCAAAAAGCCAACGACCAGTTCTTGGAGTCTCAACGTCTGCTGATGAGGGACATGCAACGTATGGAAATTGTTCTGACCTCTGAGCAGCTCCGACAAGTTGAAGAACTGAAAAAAAAGGATCAGGTTACTTGCTGCTTTCCTCCTTTTTTTTTTTTTTCCCTCTCCTTTCCTCCCCTTTTTTTTTTTTTTTTTTTAATACTGTAGATTTAATGTGGTATAACAGGTATGGAAATCACATGTTGGAGACAAGTTATTTCAGTGTGTAAGTATTCAAAAAGTGATAGCTGATGGTTTTAATAGAAATTGTCAACTTGAATGACAGCCGACATTTATAACAGAAACTCTCCATTTGTGTGAATATTTTAATATTGATGTATATAGTGCCTTTAAAAGTAATGTTGGCAATATTGTTAAGTGAAAAAATAATAATATCCAGAAGGGAATCTTGGAGGAAGAAGCAGTCATCTATGACGCAAAACATCTGGCTTAAGGATCTTAGAATAGCAAGTTTCACTTCTTTCTAGGTTTTTCCAGTACGATACCTAGCTCGGGCATGAATTAAGAGCTTCGCTTTAAATTAGCTTATGCAAGTGATCGTGTACATACTTTATGACTCTGTGATGTCTGTCTTTTCTTTTTCCATAAGTTATATTCCATTGTTTAGAGTAATCAAGGTACTTCCGATTTTCACATTTTGTTTTAATGTTCCTGCTTGTATAATGGCTGTTAACGGGGCCATTAGTGATGCAAGTATGCTGTCAGGTTCTATGCAATAGCCAGTGATTTTTAACCAAAAGTATCCTTATGTGATAAATACTGGGGTTTTAACCAAAATAGTCTTTTTCAGTGCCGCCTTTGTTTATTGTGAAAGCCAATGTCATGACCACTACAGCAAGATTGAATCCTCCTTATATGTGTTCTCTACACTGATTTCTAGGAAGAAGATGATCAGCAAAGGCTTAGCAAGAGAAAGGAACAGAAGCAAAAAGATTCGGATGATGAAACGAAAGCTTCGTGTTCTCTAGCCCACGAGGAAACCCTTACCCAGCTCTCTAATGAGGAGGTAAAACCATTGGATAGTTCAAGGCAACTTGGAGCACTCGTACATTCCTCAGGGTGTTGATTATGTATACAAATGCAAACTTAGTGCCTTTTATTCTCCGTAGCTTATAATTCTAACTAAGCAATGAAAAATCTTTGGAGTTGCACTTAAATATATAAATTCTAATAAAGATTGGAAGTGCTGTTAAAAACTGTAATTTGCATTTGCATTCTGGATGTTAACGGCTGTTAAATACTCTTGGGATCTATAACCACCTTCTAACACACCTAAATGTTGAGAATTAGACCAACTATGTGAACATTCAGCAAGTGTATTATAGCTACTTTGCTAATGTACTTTTTGAATTCTGTACTAAACTTAGACTGGTTAGACAAGTCTGAGATCACTGATTGTCAAGTTAGCCCATTGTGCAAAATGTGCAAAATGGCATGGTGTGTGTGTCTGTGTGTATTAAGCTACATCCAACTGTGCAGGTAGAGGTTTTTGGCCACATCTCTTCAGCAACCAAAAATAAGTTAGCCAAGCCAGTAGCTGGGGCTCAGCACCAAGTTTTTGTGGAAGCTGCTTGAGCTATATTAGTAGATTCATCGTAACAGCCAGTGATGGAGCTGGGTGTCATTAGTTGGCAAGTCTTTTTGGGTGCTCTAGGTAGTCATACACTGGGACAAGCCGAAATTGGATTTGAAATTTGCCGGAGCTTTGGTTTTCACTTGTGAAGAAACAATTCCAATGAGTGCACAGGTTAGAACTTGGAAATGGGGAATTACCTATCCTTTCCCACTACATTTTGCTTGTTTATCTGATCATCTGACAGGTTACATTTTGGTTTTGTAAGTCAAAACAGGGACAAACTAATAAAAACAAACCAAGTTTTGTGCTATAGAAGTTTATGTAAGCTTCAAGAGACTTGGGAATTTGCAGTGTCGACCTGTATTTTCCCTCTATTTATCCTTTTTTTTGGGGGGGGGGAAATATATACTTTCAGAGTCTGCCCTTTATTCTTATCAATGATGCATAATGGTCTAGAATGCAGGAAGGTGTTCAGAATCGTAACGTCTAAATGTAGCCTAGAAAAAGTTGTATCCTTACTGTAAGATAAAGGTCAGAATTAGATCTATTTCAAATACTGCGTTGTATACTAACACTTCTGTAACCAGATAAGCACGAGATCTATTTATGGTGAACAAAAGTGTTGTCTTCCAATATTTTCTTTAATCTCAGTTCCCAGTCACAACATTTATTTAATTCTAGAGTTACACATAATGGCAAATTTTACATTTTGAGTAAGGGTAGCTTCCAGAGTGGTTTTGGTTTTGCTTACAGATTTGGGGTTTGTTGCTCTTTGTGACCTTTTTCAGCTGTACAGGATGTGTTTTAGAAGTGGTCATGTATCATATTATCAGTCACGTCTCATAACTTGTCATAATTTGACTTCTCTGCTCTTCTCTGTTGAGCAATACAAACAAATGGTTTATCACCAAACAGTTGTTGTCTGAAGATACAGTTTTATGTAAGGCTGTATTCTCTTGATTTTTTCCTTGTGAACCTGAACTCACCTATATACATATTAAAATAAATATGCCTAAAAATGCTTAAAACAAGGCATTTACAACAGTCATAAAACCAATAATATGTAATACATTGTTATAAGTTATAAACACCTATATGGAAGTACCAGCAGCCTGCTGGTCTGCTGGACCTATTTCAGAAATTATTATTTTTCTCAAGAGGCTTGTTTTCACTGGTACTTTCCTTACATGTCTAATGGCGAAGCAGAATTGCATAATATATTGGAAGGTATTTTGAAAGCAGTCATGTGCTTTTTAAAAAAAGCATTACTGCTCTCTTTTCAGTGCTACAAATAAATAAAAATAGATCAAGAGACTTAACGTACCTTATATACGCCACGAGACAGTGTGGCTTTTGGTATTGGCGTTCCCCAGGATGTCTTTCTGTTTAAGCCCAGCCTTTTCCCTTTTCATTTAATTTTATTTTATGTACAAATAATATTTTAAAGAGAATATTTGTTTCTCTTACAATATTTTGTCAGACACTCACAAGAAATAGAAGATGACTATTAACTTACCAGTATAGAGTTAGATTTCAAGTATATAATTCTCCATTTATTTTTATGTTAATGTAAAGTTTTTTGGTTTATGAAAGATGTCTGAATTTACTTGTGGAACTCGTGTATTTGCCTTCTGTTGTGTAGATTATAGTTCTAGAAATGATACTGCAAGTATATCTCTCCAGTGGAAGAAGCACCTTGTTTCAAATATTGGAGGATTTAAGGTGACTGTGTCCTTGCTTGTCTGGCAGGAAGACAGATTCTTACAAAAGCACTCTGTTAACAGAAGACTTTTTTTTTTGCTTGCTTGTTTTGTTTTTTTAATTCTAGCTGGTACATTTGAGTTCTCTATCCTTTTCTCTGCCGTCTTAATGATCAGATGGTCTTGCCAAAGCCAATTTAAATTTGCCTTTACCATATCTGATAATTAGTGTCCAGCATTCCTTTTGTACCATGCTTCTAGGATGGAGTATATAAATTTTTCTTGCTTGTTTTTCAACTCCAGGTGCATGTAAATAGCACCCATGGCTCAGTCCATTCGCTGGATGCAGACTTGCTTCTTTCTTCTGGCGAATCTTTCAATAAATCGGATAATGATATGTTTAAAGACGGACTACGGAGAGCACAGTCAACAGACAGTCTGGGAACATCTGGATCTTTACAGTCCAAAGCTTTAGGATACAACAACAAAGCAAAATCTGCTGGGAACCTGGATGAGTCAGATTTTGGACCACTTGTTGGAGCAGATTCAGTGTCTGAGAACTTTGATACAGCTTCGCTTGGGTCTCTGCAAATGCCAAGTGGGTTCATGTTAACCAAAGATCAGGAAAAAGCAATCAAAGCAATGACACCAGAGCAAGAAGAGACTGCGTCGCTTCTTTCCAGTGTTACACAAGGGGTGGAAAGCGCTTATGTATCTCCTAGCGGTTACCGCTTGGTTAGCGAGACGGAGTGGAACCTCCTGCAGAAGGAGGTGAGTACCCACTGCATGTCCCTGCTGTGACTGCTGCCTGCGCGCTGTGGGCTCTCTACTAGGTGAAAGCTCTTCCTAATTTGCTTTACATCGAGTCAGATGCAGAAGGAAACAGGTAGCGTTATATGCAGCTGTTCACTTTTCTCTCTTGGAATACTTCTGAAGGTAAAGCACATCTGATGTAAACCATATTGGCTGAATGCTTGGGGGAAGTCAGCTTTACTAAACACAGGGTATTTTTGCGCTTAAGGGACGGTCTGGCAGAGGTAGCTGTTGATCTCATAAATATGTGAGGGGGTGAAAAAAGATGGGAGAACTCAAAGAAAAAGAGAAAATGGGAAGCTAAGGAAAGGTTATTACAGCGCAACTGGGGATGACTAGGAAAGTGCAAAGATTAGCAAAAGGAGCAGAGCTAACAGTGCAGTTTTGTACGCCAGGGAGGTTTACTGAGGATTGTGCATGGAGTGCAATTTAGAAACGAGCAGCCAAGATATGCATAACACAAAGCTACCACAAAGGAAGCTTCAGAAAATTGTTGGGGACTTGCATCATCAGAAACCAATTTCTGAAAGTGACAAGCAGCAGATTAGGCTTAATAGTTGCCAGTTTCAGTATGGGCGACCAAGGAAATAGTTGCTTCTGGGTGTTCTTGCCTGGCAGTTTTTCAGCAGCTTTATATGATGCCAGTTGAAAGCTTGTGTTTGGTGTATTGCTGAAAAGAGGAGTATTGTGGGGCTCCTGTGTCTACTCTTTCAGAAGAGAGGCCAAGGAGCAACACTTTAGGGGGAAGAAAGATTGGGGATAACAATCCATAATGGGTAAAAAGAAGACAAGATGAGGGCAAAAAAAGGAATGTAAGAATGCAGTGAAAGAGGAGAGGCCAGGCAAAGGATGGGTGGAATGAAGAACTAGGGATATTTTCTTTCCTCACCTTGTTGGAATTCAACTTACTTGCAAACCGTTAATTAGGAGGGCTCTCCAACCCTATTGTAAAATTGCTATTTTTCATGTCACTACTTATTTGTAATATCTGGAGAAATTGCCATGTCATGATCTCAAAGATGAGTTAAATCCTCTACTTTACCTTTGCCCTGTTGACATTTGGATGACACTGTACTCCAACCCTTTCATAGAATTCAGAAAAGAACTGCTCTGCTTCCCACGTGTTTCTGGAGGCAGGAGTAAAGGCGAGCTATGTGAATGCCACTCTCTGGGGGTGGGAGGTGGAGCAGCGAATACAAATTTCCAGCTCAAAGCTGACTTGTAGCTTTGATTAAAACTTCCATTTATCCCCTTGGTCAAAACCATCACAATTTCAAAATGGCAACTGGTTTACTCTGTGTTTCCCTGCTGCACATCCCAACACTGTGTTGGTATTGTTTCCACTCCTGTTTGGGTTTTTTTCTTTTTGGGGTTTTTTTGGTTTTTTTTTTAATTTGTATGTCATGTACTTTATTCTTTCAGTTGTTCTTTAGCTGATTATTTGGTCTCTTGATACTAAGCCGTACTGGAGGAGAGTATTAAAAAATAAACAAAGGTCAGCGACTGTTGTAGGACAAAATTAGTGTGCACCATTGAAAAATATTCAAAGCTCAGTTACAGGAGGAAAAAGATTTGAGGAAGTCCTGATCTGGTGGACTGACTTGGTTTTTAATTGCTTTATGTTGATTTAAAAAAAAAAAAAACAAAAAACAAAACCCAACCAAAAGCAAAAAACACCCCCAAAAAACCCAAACACACACCAAAAAACACCTGCAAAACAAAAACCCCAAAACTGTAATATTGTTTATAATTTGGTTTGTAATACAAAATAATTGCGTGAAAAAATGCCATGGTCTGTTGAAAACTTTTCTCTGAGGTGTCTGTTTCTATACAGGCAATTAAGTAATATATTTCAAAAGGACACACTGAATGACTGGATGAACTCTTGCGTGTCATGGCTTATTGCTTTTGTGCTAATAGTGGGACTCGTTCCAGGAAAAACTGAGATCCTGCAGCTGATTTACATTATCCTTTGTTTTTACAGCAACTTAATCTTGCCATTACATGATTCTGCTACTGTCTTTTATCCGTAATATTTTGTGATCACACAACACACCTGAGAGTATGTAGCACTCCTGCATTCCTTGAAGAATTTTATGGCAGGTGATAACTCTGTGTTCTCCAGGTGCAGAATGCAGGAAACAAGCTGGGTAGACGCTGTGATATGTGCTCGAATTATGAGAAGCAGTTGCAAGGTATCCAGATTCAGGAGGCTGAGACAAGAGACCAGGTGGGATTTCTCTTCAAGCTTTAGTAATTCTGCACTTCCTCATGCTACTATGGTTGCAACAGTGAACCATCTGCTGCTTTATCCACTGGTTTTAATTGAACAATGTCAGCGTACGTAAAATCCGTATAGCTTCTGACATTTTATTGGCATAACCTGATTTGTTACTGTTACATAGTCATGAGCACCACACGTACCTTTTTGTTGAGGGTTCACCCTGGAGAACCACTTTATCCGGTGCTATAAGACCAATGCAGTCTTATACACTGTGATATAAAAAGTGTTGTGCTCATGCTGAAGTCAGTATCTTTCATAATTTATATTCTAAAATGCTTTTCATGCATTGAATTCTATTATCTTTGGTACTGCAAGAATTGTTAATAGCAAAGGGAAAATGAGAGGACCTCCTCCTGGCAGCATAAAATGACTGTAAAGTATTGGAGGATGTTTGTTTCCTGCCATATACTGAAGAACGGTTTTCAGATGGGTAGGGAAGGCATGAGTCACGTTCTGCTTTGAAATAAGTGATTGAAGTCATTGCGTGGCCACGGTCCAGTGCAGTTTGATGTCCTGTGTTTCCTTAAAGGTATAATGTGTGATGCAGGGTGTTCCAGAAGAACAGCAAAGGAGCTTGTGGGTTGCATAGGCTTTTGAGGGATTTGTTTTGTGGTTTGGGGTGCAATAGGGAGGGTCATATTTGTGTTCAGGAAGTAAATACTCCCCAAAAGAATGGAAAATTATGTTATTTCCTTGTAACAACACAGGTGAAAAAGCTGCAGGTGATGCTGAGACAGGCTAATGACCAGCTGGAAAGGACAATGAAAGATAAACAGGAATTGGAGGATTACATGAAACAAAGTGCTGAGGACTCCTCTAATCAGGTACAAGCATTTTGTAATCAAGATGGTAGGAATCATGAAATGTTATTCAAAAGTCTGTAATAAGAACTCTTGTCTTCTGCTAGATATGGATAGACTAACTGCTGTAGAGGCAACAAAAATGAGAATTTCTAGGGTTAGTTATGCTCCATCTGAGTCTGCTGCAGTTTCTAGATAAGTCTGACACATTTCTAATATCATGTTATCAAATTTTGGGCCTAAAGTTTCATCTCTAATCTTGAAATCTGTTACGGAGGTGAAAATTGGAATTTGAGAAGTGTTTGTTTTGAGTTTTGAAGTGACCTGTGTATGAAATCACGCAAACAGTTCTTGGTCACTGTCCTTGTGAGTAGAAGAGCGGTACTATTCATACCGCTTGCTCTCATCAATACCTGACACCCAGTTAATGGACCTGTGGTGTAGACATACAGCTAATGAGTACCTGAGCAGGCAGTAACAGTAATTGGTCCAAAATACGCACTAGACTTCTTTAAAACAATAGCCTGATGAAAAGATTTTTCAGTCTTGAGATGTGTACGTAACTCTCCTAGAACAACAGGACAAAGATGATGTGTGGTAGTCATAGGCTGTTGTGTTTTTTTTTTTTTAAAAAGAAAACAGCAAAAAAACCCCACCCCAAAACAAAACCAAAAAACCCCTCTTCATCTTTAGCCTGTTAAAGATTACAGTATGAGGTAAATGCTGTGTACAAGACATTGAATTTACTTCGCTTGAGCTAGAAGACTTTCTCTCTTCCATCACACCCAGTATATTTTCTTACTAAAGAAACAATAGTCATTAGACAAAGTCTGTCTTAGATTATGTTTATACACTCTTTCTTTTGGCTGTACCAGGGTGTTCTTAGTTAAGTAATGCTTAATCTAACTGTTAAGCATGTGGTGTTGTAGAATAACTTCATTGTAAACAAGCTTTGAAGAGCTGTGCTTTCAGAGAAAGGTAGAAAAAAATTACCTTCAAGAAAATGCTAAAAACTTACATAGTATCTCTGCAGTTTCCCTTCAGCGTCTCTGAAGCAGCTTACATTTGTGTTTGATTAGAATTAAGTTTATTTGTTGTTTAGAGTTTGGTAAATGGAATATAAATATTTTATTGGCATAGAAGCACAGTTTCTCTTACTGACTTGGGCTGCATTATTGCTTTACTGGGTAAGAAATTAACAATTTCTTAGTTTGATTAGTTTGAAATTTGAAAGTATATGTTAGTAATGATAGCAGGCAAAAGACCTTCAGTGGTTATTTCTTCTTCAAAACCTGTTTCACGCTTATGTCTTTGTGTGGGTTTTCTTTTTTTAAGATCTCTTTGCTTATGGCTAAATGTCAAAAGTCGGAGAATTTCCTCAGCGAACTGCAGCAGGCCTTTTCTCAAGCAAAAAGAAGCGTCCAGGAGCAAATGGTAAGACAGCTTAAGCCCAGCGATGGCTTGAACAGCAACTGTTTGTCTAACCTTTGGAGCTCAGAGTGTGCCACAGGCTTTGTCTTGGTGCTCAGCTGAGCTTGGCTAGAGACAGCTGTGAGTCTTACATGTAAAGTTACTGCCCAGATGAGCTCTGACAGAAGTGCTGGACCTGTAACAGTTTGTGGGGTCAGTCTGTCATACTTGCTGTGTGTATGCAGATTGATTAATATGGAGATCACTAGTCAACATTTTTTCCTGTTTTATTCACTATGCACATGCTGTGCCCATTTAGTATCTGATTTCACCTCAGATCTGAAGACAGAATAGATTCTTCTCAAGAAAATTTTTTCAGGATTTATCGCAAGTACCATCACTAGTGAGTATTTTCTTGAGTGTTAGAGATGAATGCTCAATGTTTTTACAGGTCAGATTTAAAATATCAGCCCTAAAACCCAGGAAAAGATATGTGTGGGAACTCACTTTTTTTCTTTAAACTATTTTGAGCATCTTGTAGAAATTAAGCCAGAGAACAGGAATAGAACCTCATTTTCTAGGGCAGAACAAAGTCTAACTTGCTCAGAGCAATTCTTTCCTTTCTACATTAGAATCAAGTTTCTTCTTTTTCCCTCCCTTGCACAGCACTGCAGGGACTAAGAGTGTTCATTCTCATGAATCCCACTACTACATTTCTCGGGTCTGGGATTGTCTGTAGGGCATCAGGACATCGCTTGCAGAAATGTTCTGGTTGATCTCCTGCATGAGACCACACCTGAGGGAGTTGTAGGAGATTCAGAAAATGTATTGATCTGAATATGCTTTTCATGCCGACCACCTGTTATACGAAGGGCAGCCTCTGTCAGAGTTCAAGTCCCTGTTTCCCTATACCAAAGCCATCATTCCTCTCAGAAAAGCTCGCTGGATTTTTTTTCTTTTGTAATGCAAGCAAAACTCTGTTTTCTTAATCCTTTTTCTTCACAAGGGATCAGCTGTTTTGATGTTTTCCTCAAAAGACAGTGGGAGGCAGATGTCTACCACTGAAAGTTTCAGGATGAATGTTTAAGACTTTTGAATACCCTGATCTTACAGCTGAGTTACTAGGTGATTTTTTAGTAGACATCTCTGCTAGTTCCTGACACCACATGTGATTTTCCCCCACTGCCCCCTCCCTTCCATGAGCACAGTCAACTAATGGGTAAATACGGAAGAAAACTGGGAGACTTAACAATGCTGTATTTACCACTTGCTTCCTCCTACCTGCCTGCACAGTTAAGATTGATCTTGCCTTTATTTCTGGTGCATAGGCCAGGCAAGAGAGAACTGCTCGTGTTGAGCCACACAAACATTTTGTTTCCCTTTACAAAGAATGTCAATTCACCAGAGCTTTGACAGCAACGGTAGTAAATGGGGCGTGAAAAGATCTGAGCGTGACCCTGAGTGAGATTTTATGCTTTTCTTTACATTGGAGGCTGTCCTGACACAGTCGAGGGAGCAGGTTGCGGAAGAGTTGGTGAGACTGCAAAAAGATAATGAAAGTCTTCAAGGAAAACATAGCTTGCATGTGTCTTTACAGCAAGCCGAAGATTTCATTCTACCAGAAGCAGCAGAGGTAAAACACTTTTAAATCATTAATGCAAGTAATGCATGTGACTAGATCTTGCTGGAAGAATCTTCTTTATCAAAAAGCTAACTCAAATAGCACAATGCACAATAATCTAAATTTTAACCCTTTAAGTCTGTGATGTGCAGAATCAGCAGTCTGATCCCACTGTGCCATGAGCATACTTCAGGGTATGGACAGATAATAATAAAATGAGTTAACTCTCACCTGACAACTGCTCTGTTGTCGGTCGCGTGTGGGCTTATCCCCGTTCAGCTAGTTCAAGCTGTGTTTTGCAACTGAGCACACACGCGTTCAGTCACAGTGGCTCCAATGTAGGTATTGATTCAATAAATTAAGCTTAGTGAGTCACTTTAATTTCTGTGCAGGCATTAAGACCAGTAATAATCCTGAGCCTCCAATAACGATAAGCCTTGTCATCCTTTTCAGGGCCACTCCCTTACGCTGAAGCACATCAAGCTTAAAAGATTGTGTGGGGCGAAGGGCAGGGGGAGGGGGTCATAAACCTGGGCAGACACGAATCTTTACACGCTCTTCATTTCCTATGGCCAAGCAAACTGTTTGCAATTTTGTTCTAATGCTGTGCTGCACACAAGATCTGGTACGGTGGGACAAACCTCAGGGTGGCATAACTTTGTCTCTGGCTTGTGTGCTGATAAATATAGCACTGTGTGTATCGGAAGATCATAATACAAATCTTTGCTGATCACTGATTCAGGAGCTCCGTGAGCTGATTTTAAAATATCGTGAAGACATAATTAGTGTGCGGACAGCAGCAGATCACCTTGAGGAGAAACTTAAGGCGGAGATTTTATTCTTAAAAGAACAGATTCAAGCTGAACAATATTTGAAAGAAAATATAGAAGAAACTCTGCAGCTGGAAATAGAGAATTGCAAAGAGGAAATAGGTGAGCAGTGGTTAAACAGTCTCAAAAACAGAAATTAATAAGTAGATTATCTGAATTTTAAATACTGTCCACTTTTGATAGCAGATACACCAAAGCTATGCAGCTGAAAACAAAAGTACCAATTATTTGTTTACCTTTGAGGTACCTTTGATGTAGCATGTGCTTAATTCTCCTTTAAATATTAACAGAAGTAAATAGGGCATGTCCAGTTTCCTGTGGTTTTGTTGCATTTAAGCTTTAATATTTTTGTCTTGCAGCTTCCATTTCCAGTTTAAAAGCTGAACTGGAAAGAATAAAAGTGGAAAAGGAGCAGGTGAGGAGCCCTTTCACTATGGGATTTCTTTAAACAAAGAGAAGAGGACTTTGTTTTCCCCCCTGCCAGTTCTATCAGTGACATTGTGTTGCTGTCTTTGACATCAACCTCTCCATACCAGAGAAAATAAACTTTTTTTCCCATCTGCCTTTCAGGTCTCAGTAACTCTTCAGACATATTTTTGTATGATGTTTAGTAAGCCCAGTATTGGGAGGGAAAGAGAGCTGAACTACAGAGAGAATTCTGAAACACCTAATACTGTTCCTTCATCTCAATCTGGTTGTGGGATGCTGGAGGTCTGGCTTATTTGCATAGATAATCAGTCATTTCTGTAAGAAAGAAAACCAGTCGATGCATTTGCACAAATTTTCTCACTGAAGGCACTGACGCTGTACTGGACACTCTCAGTCTGTTGCAGCTCTTGGTATCAACCAAGAACGTAGATGCATCTCTGTTGTAACTGCACCTGTGCAGCCTCTGTGACCATTTCAAAGGGAACACGTAAGGTCATGCCTGGAACTTTGAAGGACAGAATAGCTGTATTGATGCCAGTGTAGGACTGGGACACAGTCATAGTTCTGTTCCTTAAAAGGTACTTTTGTCTGTTTATTAATCTGTAACCTAAATATTAGGTCAACTAATTCTTAACTAGTATTAGGCTACCTAATAACAACCTAAACATCAGGTTTGGCCATTTCTCTCCAGCTCCAAAAAGAAATAAATAGAGAGAGAGATGTTACTTAGGTTTTTTCTGTGTCCCTAAGAGAGATTATTTAGGTGTATTTCTGAGTCCTGGCAAAGCTACTTAGGCTATACTTCCTATACAGAGGGACTGTGAGAAATTGAAATGTTAAGAATTTTAGTTAATACTTTTTTTATTATTATATAGTTGGAAAGTTCTTCGCAGGAAAACCTGCAGCAGCTGGAAAGTCTACAGGAAACAAAAAACACTCTAGAAGAACAGTTGAAGAAGGAAACGGCAGCAAAGGTAGCTATGGTGTCTGGGGATGAAGTATATACGCGTCTTCCATGATGCTCAAACTGTGGTCAGAAGATGAGAATGAAAAAGGAAGCTTTTATGTGTTGATAAGACTCTGGCAGTGAAATAGTGTCCATTGGATGCAGTTAATCTTCATCCCAATCACTTTGCACTGGGATTTGTAAAGTAGTGGATTTGAATTGCTGCTGACTTGGGTATCTCTTTTGTGTTGTCTTCCAAAATTAGGCTTCAGCAACATTTCTACATATAGAAAAGTTCCTGACTAACCAAACCTCAGTTAAATGCTTTGATACTTTTGAATAAATGTCATTTTGTTGTTGCTGTAGGAAGGAGCCCTACTTTGGCCCCTACTTTGGCACTCAGATGAATTAATTGTGATCTGATTTCGCTCCCTTTTATTTTTCTTTTCTCCCACAAAGACGTTTTTTACTAAAACTCAAGACAGCAAGATAGTTCTATTTTCACCAGCAGATTACTGCCCTTCACCTATGGTCATGTTCCATTAAAGCTCAGAAATCTGCTTTTTTTTATTTTGAGATCCTTGGACATGGGGGGGCTTTTTCATGTCTTAGCCAATCTAATGAGGATGTTTGTCTGATGGGTATTGGCCCCTGATTTTGCAATTAGGAAAATGGAGATGTAGAAAGAGTCATTGGTTTAATTTCTTGCCAGGACTCTGAGAATAACCATGCTTCTCTGCTCTAGTATCATGCTTTAGTCAGTTTATACAGGCTTCTCCTTTTTTATTCAGTTTAAGCATAGCATAAAGAATCTCTTTCTCTTCAGGCAAACCTTGAACAGCTGGTATTTGAAGAAAAGAATAAAGCTCAGCGGTTGCAGACTGAATTAGATGTCAGTGAGCAAGTACAGAGAGATTTTGTAAAGCTTTCTCAGACGCTTCAGGTAAGGAAAGTGCAACCAGTTTCCAAGGTGCTACTTTTGTTTCTTTACTTCTCCAGAGCTGTGTAAAATAAGAAGTTGTAAATTTTCTTATATTAGTATTTATGAACGATTTTAAAAGTTACTACTGTAATAAACTGATCAGGTATTCCTAGTATAATATTAGTATTAAGGCCTATTGGGGATTTTGTTCTGATTACTTGATTCTAAATGATTCTCAGCAGCAAAGATACACAACTGTTGTACTAAAAAGAACTGTAGAGCGCCATAAATGATGGCACCCTTAGACCCTAGCATTTCATTGTCCATTTCCTGGTGGTTTCCTAGTATGTTATTTTTCATAGCAAAGCATTAGAGTGCAAACGTTGGAGGACAAAGTAAGGAACATGTACTGTTTGAAGAACAGTTTCATATATTCATGTCATGTTATATTTACTGCTTTCTGTTTATACTACCTGAAAATCTTATCCTTGCTATTGTCACTGTTGGCTATCTTTGTATTTCCTCCAAAAAGTGGAAGCTGTGGTTGGCGATGAGATACCAAGAGTTGGCTGAAGGAAGGAGTTTTGGCAGGGGTGTTCATCGAGGCTAATTCCAGTTTGCCAGGCTGATGTCTCTTTCGTTCTGTTAACTGTAGGGAGCACGAAGGGACCTGCAGTTTTTGTGTTTGCAGGGTGTCCAACTGTCTCGTCAGGGAGTCAGGCTAGATTGGTCTCACCTTCAGTGTCGTGGGTGGCTTTAGAATTTGCACCCTTCCTCACATACTCCTGCTTACCCAAAATCATGCTCACAAAGGATGTACTGAATTTCAGCACTGTCTTCTTTGAATTCTTGGCCAGTCTGCTCAGTGAAACTCAGCAGAATTAAAAATACAAATTTTTTTGAGTCAAGTGTTCAGGCTTATTTGGAAAGCTAGAACAGGAATATAGGAGACGGTCCATCCAACTCTGTCTAGTAAATAATAGGGAACTGTCCTCTCTTGTTCTGGCTGTTTCTGGAGGAGTAGGTAGGACAAAGGACCTTACTGAATTGTCCTGGCTAGTGAAGCTGCTTCTTGCTTGTCATCATCCTCTCTTTTTTTCCTTTCTTTTTTTTTTTTTAAAGTACTGCGTGCACTGGTTTATGCAGTTCTTGCCGCAAAAGCGTGTACACCACTTGGTGTATGGCACACTCCTCAGAACCTTGCAGGTAGTTTAGTAGGCCGGCAGTACTGAGCTTAGTAACTGTGCTGTCGCTCTGTATTTTGTGTTTGCTTTCTACCCCTAAGCAGTTCTTACATATTAGTTTCTCAGCAATTCGTGCTTTCAGTTTAAAGGGTGGTTTGTGCCATCTCCCCCACGCATAGTACAAGATCTGCCGTGTGACACGAGAGGTTACCGTCGAACGAGGATGTCGGTTTCTTGATGGTCAGACGGTGTTATTTCCTCCCCTGACCTTGGCAGCAGAGTCTTTGGGCGAGTATCACTTGTGTGAGGGGTCTGCTGGCCAAATCGGTTATCGGCAACGGAGAGGAAGGGCTAAAAATCCTTTAACTACTAGCTGGGAATTTACAACTGAAAGTCCAGATCCTAATACAAAGAACATAGAAGTTTGAATGTAAAAAAAAAAATAAATTGTGATCTCTCTGCATTCGTTTCAACACAGTTCTGCTGGGCACTTTCTCGGCATATAAGAAATAGTTTAAGATAGATTATCAGAAAAGCAAGTAACAGGCGTGAGCTTGGAAATGGGCCGTTTCCTGCAAGAGCATGTAGCTTTGATCTTGAGAGGCTTGAAGGCATGCGTTAGGTAGGTCTGTGCTTCCTTTACATTTTTTCTGTCAAAGTTTACATTGCTTTGCATGTCTCCTCCAGTTTGCCCAGACAGTGTGGTGTCAGTGACTGGTTATTAGGCAAAACCCAGGGTGATGATGAAGGTTTCCCTGAGCCCCACAGAAAGTGGCTCTTATTGTAAAACCGTAACTGCGTTATGTCTTCCTTCCCCCATTCTTGGTTATAAATTAAGCTTGTGCTTCTTCACGCCTTGTGTTTCTCAGCCAATGGTAATTTGATGTCTCCTCTGCTCGCACAGGTACTCAGGGTTGCTAACGTGGCCTGTTGACTCAGTTCTGGTTATGGGTCTGTGCTCTGACGTCGGCACGTTTTACTAGCTCAATTGCATCTGTTGGTTTTCCATAGGTGCAGCTGGAGCGGATCCGGCAGGCAGATTCCCTGGAGAGAATCCGTGCAATCCTGAATGACACAAAACTGACGGACATTAATCAGCTTCCTGAAACATGACACCCTGATGAGCGGGCTCCGAGGCTGCATTTGGGGTTTTTAACTCATCTTTATAGCAACATTAATTATTATTTAACTCTAACCGAAAGAGCAGAAGACAACAGAGGGGAGCAATGACTAAGTTTTGTTTCTAGAGGGGAAAAAGGTTTTGTACTGGGCAGGAAGAGAGCACAAGGGTGACTTGCAGTGTAGGAAGGAGAACTTTCTAATGGAAACACTAATGAGTGTGGTGTTTCGTGTTCCACTGAGTGGGATCAGTCCTTACATTCTGAAAAACTTCCCCTCTTTCAGCCGACTTCATAACCTAATATAGAGTTTTGGAACATTTACCCCCATCTTGCCCTCTTTCCTTTCCCCCCACTACTGTGATCAAAGTAGCTGCTGGAAACCATATTGTCCCTCCAAAACATTGAAGAGCAAAGTGGTTGAAGTTTATCTGTTTGAATAGTCGGTAACAGTATTCAGCTAGCAGAGAGAATGAGGTGTAGAGTATGCTGTATGAATATTTTATATTAAAATATGACTTTATTAGCAGGACACTGGATATTGATCTTATTTCATAACTCAGTACTTTTTTTTTTTAACCATTGACTTTGTGTTGAAGAATCTGAATGCTGCTGAAACGTGGTGGACATGAGTGAGCTGCGTGTCTCCTGAACAGATAAATGCTAATCCAAAAAAAAAAAAAAGAAAAATGTACTGAGAATTTAGGTCCTGGAAACTCTTCCGTTGAATTCTGATACTTAAAAGAAAAGCACAAGAAATGCACTGTTTTGTAATCTCTTTTCACAAATGAAATTTCCAATATGGAACTACAATGGTTCTTTCTCATCTCTAAAGCTGAGCAGTACCTGTAATCCCTTCTCTGCGTTTTAAAAAAAAAAAAAAAAAAAAAAAAAAAAAAGCTGGTATAAATCCTGTGCATTGTCTGAGCATTGGCATGGGGTTTATACTTTGCTCTGGTGGGTAACAGCGGGTGTAAAGTCGCTACCTTTCACTGGAAAGTGTCGAGGTAAGGTGCCGAATGAAGCAGTCGGCTTGACCCACCTCTTCTGGGTCAGCGTAACAGTGTGTAAAACGGTGATTGCACTCCCAATCACAGAGCACAAATGCGCTGGCGCTGCGTTACTCTGCTGGTTCAAGTTTGAAAGGTACAGTGCATCTCTTACTGTAAAGTATGGTATCGTGGTATTGCTCAGAGTTGACTCCTACCTACACTGTCCCATATTTCTATAACCATACATTTAAATTACACTATGTAACATGACAGCTGAGGCAAGAAATTCTTGGGATCAATCAGGTGCTAGGTTTGGTTTCTTGTTTTATAAATGTATGGCGGTAACATGACCATTCCTCCTCCTTTTTCTCCTTTTGTTAGAGTTTCATGCACACAGTTGGATAGCCATGGTTTCACGTACGGTTCCAGGTGTTGATAGTTCTGGTGGTGCACGTTGAGTTCTTGAACTGGCCCCTACTTACAACTCAGACAAAAGGAGGCTGAAGGAGATCGTTACTGTCCAAAATTTATAACTTAGACTTTCCTCCATTGCTTATTGTTTTTTTCATTGCATACTTAGGCATAGATCTGAAGGTGATGAAGAAAACCCGAAGTGACAGAAGATGCTCCAAAATGTAATATATTTTAAGTGCTTAAATCCTTTTTTTAGCAGTGTGTATCCTGCTACTAACATAAAGTTAGAACCGGTGGTTTTGAAGAGGAATGCCTTAAAAACAGCCAAAAAAGAAGCATACAAGCTCAATTCCTTGTCGCTCATTGCAAGAATTAAAGCATTTTATTCACCCTAGCAATTAATTCCCTTCATAATCCTGACGCCCAAAAGCCATTTTTCCTATCTTAGTAACGACTAGACTAATAGATAGCAAAGTTGTCATCTTCTTAAGATGACACTTAATGTCACTTAAAAGTGAAATTGAAATGTGGCTTAGGTTCTTTAGTAATTGGCTATTACCAGATTTTGGGGTTTTTAACCTTTTTCACTATTTGCTGAACTGTGAGGTGACAGCAGCTGCCCCCTGATGCATAAATCCAATATGAGGTTTTTTTGCATTCGGTTTTCCAAGGATTAGGGCCCTGTTCTGCTGAATAAACTTCAGGGGAAAAAAACCCTAAAGATAGGCCTTTATTAGGAGCTGCAGAATGAAAAGCTATGTTCCCTTCCTTCCCAAAAACTAACTCGTAACTGGTTACTGATACTTAACCTGTGCAGCAATGTTTAAGGAAGCCTGTTGTTGTATCGCAAAACCACAACAATCCTATACATCTCTTCAGCAAGCTGAACACTTGAGGAAATGCACCTGAAAACTGATGCAGAAGGTTTTTGGTTGAGTTTCTGGACTGTCCTCCTAGTGCAAGAGAGCAAGGAGAGCGGCCTTTTGGCATCCCTTGCTGGTCCAGGTGTCAGTGCCCATTCTCTGCAGCGCTGCCTTCCTGTCCGCTCTAACCCACCGCGGCTATAGCTGACCATTTTAGATTGTTTCAAGTAGCACAGGGCCGGTGGGGCTTTCTTTCCCTTAGTGTATTTGTGTACAAATGGCTGACCTGGCTTTCCCTAGGCGTGGGGGTGCCAGATTGCAGACGGCTGCAGGGCGCCTTTCTGCAGCCCATAAGGGAATACAGGTGAGTGGGCAAGCAGTTTGTGATCTTCCCTGGACGCAGTAACAAATGCAAGAGTTGCCGAATGGAGTTTTGCGTGTGTGTGTGTTTGTATGCATGCTCGTGTCTTTCCCAGTGGACAGCGATGGCACGTTGGTCTAGTTAGAGGAGGCTGGAGGCGTGTGCCGTAGGGCACGAAGGGGGCTGGGATGAGATCTCACCTGCAGGAGCTGGTGCTGACTGCCGGCTTCCTTGCTCTTAAACCAGGCACCGCACGAGTCGGTGAAGGGAATTCCTTTTGGTTTGGAGCAGAAGGGTGTACAGTTACTGTGTGGTTGGTTTCCTTTTTACCGTCATGCACCCGAACACCTTTACTCCTGTTTAAGTACTAGCTGTGACCATTTTAGAGTTGAAACATGAGTGACTTTTTTTCCACCAACCAGTGCAAACTGCTTATTTTTAAATTAGAAGCCTGGCCTGTTCACAGAAGGGGTGGGAGATGTGCTCCCTGCAACCTGCTGTCCTGCTAACCCAGAGGGGCTGTCCCTCCCGGGGAAGGACGGCACAGCTTCAGAAGCAGTACCTCAAGCTTCTGCTGAACTTCAGAAACTTAGCGGCCTTTAAAAAAAAAAAAAAAAAAGAAAGAAAAAGCATGTGCCAAACTTGCAGAGCAAATCTAAAAGCCTGTAAACTAAATGTAGTAAAAGCTTAGCAGAGAGATACTCACTGATCATGGTGGTATCGCTCATAAAACAAATGTTCTTCCCTCCAGTTCTTGGTGTTCTGAAGCTTGATTTGAGTAGGGTGGTAGGTTCTCCTCGCTTAGTAAGAGGTTCTTGACAGGCACTACTCCTAACCTGGCAGGTCAGCTACGATACACAGGGTGAGTGGATTAGAAAACTGGATTCTGTTCATGTAGACTGTAAAAGGGACGAGATCAAGTTTTGTATGCATTCCTATACTTGTATAGTCTTAATCTGTACAAAAAAAAAGTGTTCTTGCAGCATGCCTGGTAACCTTGTTACCTAACAGGTACTAACAGCCCTCCTTTCCTTACAGCTTTACTTTGGCACCTCTTACCGTGCCACTTTTGTAGCAGTGCAGTACTACTTTTCAAAACTGAGCTTGACCATGTCACCTTTTCTAAGGGGTGGGGGGAGGGGACAACAACTATTTATTGTCCACTAAAGTTTGTCTACAGCAGATAAATAATTGGCCTTTTAATGTCAAGGCGGGCTCTAGAGTCATCTTTTGATAAAGGCAAACTGAGTGTTTGGAAGTTAATACTGCATTCCAGTGAACCAAGCCATTGGTGTCCTGTGCAATTGTGGGTGTAGAATTCTGCTGTCTACAGGATTCAAGTGTAACCATTTGTTAACTGTATTGAAGGTGTGTCCTTTATGAAGAAAGTGTTCCAAATTAAAAAAAAAACAAACAACCTGCCGAAGTGTGTGCGCTTCTCTGGTCTTGTCTACTCTGCCTTCTGCCACAGGCCTCCCCTGCAGTACCCCTCCACGGACCAAGGGTAGGAGAAGGCTCCCAGAGTAACCCCAGGCAGCTTTCTGAAGGAAGTAGCAATTCCCACACTCCTGAGCTAGCTGTAAGTATTACGCCATCACATACTTAAGGTTTAAAATAACCTGCTGCACATTCTCCTTCCTGGGGGGGGAAAAAAGCCAAAAACCCCACAGCATGTAAGGAGTCTTATCAAAAGTATTTATTTCACAGTCCATCTTTACAAAATAATAAGTAAAAGGCATATTGTTAACATACAAACGTTAAATATACAAGAGGAAATACCAGGGAAAACTAAAGCTCATCCAGCCTTTCGGTGTAGGTTCCTCATCGTGGACGGGTTAGAAGTTCACATGGCTTCTGATGTCATTGATCTGTTTTACCATTTCCCTTATGTGTTCTCCCCTTCAAGAAAAATAAACTCAAGTCAAAAGCCTGCAAGTCATCTTTGTTCGAGACTAATCAGGAAGGAAAATACTCCTAGGGTAAAAGCAGAGAATGGGAGCACTGCTGCAAATCGTTCTCTTAATTACAGGCTGGATACAGATTGCCAAAAGATCCTTGGCGGGGGCGGGGGGGGGGAAGCAGACTTAAAGCACATTTAGTTTATTAGTAGAGGATGGCCTGTGCTCTGTCACCAGCTGGCACGCTGTGCCTCAGGCCATCTCAGTAAGCTCCAGCTGGTGCCTCAGTCAGCCCCTCATGCAGCACAGGGGTTAAATTATCCCCTAGAAACTTACATAGGATTGCTCATGTAAGTGCCAGGGTTTGAATTTTATGGGAGGATCCAAGCTTTAACTTACTCCTCTTTCAGGACGGTTTGGATGCACTTGCTCTGGTAGGCACTGAGGGTGATGCTGGGTTTCCGAGGGCTGGTACCCTTTTCCATCTTTTTCTGCTGGTAGTCCTTTTTCATTTTAACCTAGAAGTCATGTACACAAAGAAGACCCCAGTCAGCACTGGTCCTTACTGCCTGCCAAAATGAAAGCTTGTTAGAGTTACAAACTGCAATAAATGCCACTTCTTTTGGGGTTAAAATCCGCTTGCTTTTGCACTTCTCCCACAAAGAGAAGAGAATGTTCGTGCTAGGACTGAGAAAATTGTGTAGAATTTCTTGTGTAGGGTTTACACTGGGTTACAGAGGCTCTGTCTACATTACTAACAAGGATCACAAGTTATTTGTTAAATCAGCAGCAACATATTAAAAGTACAAAGTTGCTGTACTGGAAGGACTGTATTCTGTCAGCACTGTCATTAGGTGCGAGTGAGATGATGTCAATAACCTACCGGCTGGATAATCCGTTATCTCACCTGTCTGATAGCATTGCTCAGGTGCTGCAGCTGGTCATGTATTGTCTGCAACTCTTTCTTCATATCTTTTTCACTGTCTGATAGAACAGGAAGCTGAGAGTGGAAACTCCGAAGTACTTTCTTCATCCTTCATGCAGAAAGCAAGAAATGTTGCTGAATTAACTTGCCTATTCGACCACTTATGCTGAGACATCAACGGTCCTCCGCTTCTGTCACTCTTCCCAAGTCTCAGCAGCTCAAGACTTTCCTCCTCCAGCTAGTCTCACATGGCACTTCTAAAGAGCAAGCTGCCTTTACTAGTACTGAAAATCACCACTGAGCTCCAACAAAGAGAATTTCAGAAGCCCAGGGTGGCACTGCCTGCCCCTCCAGCCCACTTGCAAACTTCTGTCCAACAGCAAGTGGTCTGTGATGAAACGGTGCAGTCTGCACTCACCTGTTCATAATATCTTCTTGCTTCTCTTTGGCTTCCTCATACTTGTCAGCCAAGCGCTCGGCCATTTCCCGCAAACTTTTCCTTTATGCAAGTGAGAAACATTTATTTACTTTTCTTTACATGCATGGCAGTCTGTACAGGACAAGGAGCCTGGAAAAGCAAGCTGGAGCAGGGAGTGAAGCTACATGCTTAACTACAGCTGGAAACACAGTCACTTTTCACTTGTTTCACACAGGACCCTGCATAAAGTACTTCCTGCACAAAGCTGCATCATTCCTGATGTTTAACTTGATACAAGCGGGCAGATTATACTCACCTTTCCTCTCGACAGTAATTAAGATCTTCCAGTTGTTTCTTTTTCTGTCCCCACAGCAGCTTCACTCTTAAAATAAGTATATACGTAAAATCAAACCACCAGCAACAACAATCCAATTGAATCAGGAAAATATAACACAAGTGATTAATGATTCTGGGAGCATGAAGAACTAAAGACACTGAAAAACAGGCACTGGTGAGAACAAACAACTGTAATTCAAAGCAGCAGAAACTTATGTAATGCAATTTTCCTTTTGGTAGCTTTGTCAGGATTATTGCTAAGGTCAGAGGCTTTCCTGCCACCCACGGGCAGAGGCAGACCGACAACAGCAAAAGAAGTATTTTTTGTGTGTGTGTTTACTTTTTTCCCTTTCCCCTGTGAGCCACTATAGAGATCAAGTAGTACGCTCACCTCTGCGTTCCCTGGTAACTCACTTCCCATTTCTGATATCCCATTAGCCTTACATAAGTCGGAGTCACAGAACACGTTTTATCATTTACAAGGGTTATTCCAGCAGAGGAGGTTTAGTGCTTGGTACTTAGTGACACAGTTTTTCACAGAGACGTTGTACAGTAGTTACTTATGAAGGTTTTGCTTCTCACCTTTGCTGAATCTCCTCTTTTGCCAGATCTTGTTTCAGGATGTATTCCTCTCTGAACACTTGAGTGGCTCTGCTGAGGAGCTGAAGGCATTCTTCAGGGGGAGGAGCAGCGTCCTTATCAGCAGACCTTAACAAGATGAGAGAGAGGTCTTTGTAACCCTACTCTTAACGTGTTCCTCTGAAAGGCTACAGATCAGAGTCTTTACAGTAAGGCCACTGAGGGCTCAGTTATGGAAGTGAGGAACTACCAATTACATCCCTTTGCTATAAATCATTTTTCTTCGGTGAGGAAATCCCACAATCTCTTGAGATACTCAAAACCCAATGGGACAGGTGCTGAGCATCCTCATCAGCTGAGGTCAGCCCTGCTTGGAGCAGGGGACTGGAGCAGGATAATGCCCCTCCCATTCAAGTCATTACTTGATAGGACGCCATCCCCCTACGGACAGAGAGGCACAAACAGGCTGCAGGAGCTGTGCCCCCATTAGGGCTACGTCCAGGCTAACGCGCTGTTCAATCGAGAGCTAATGAACACACACCGTATTCCTGAGAGTCCTCCCACTTCAGGTTCCCCCGGGAAAACATATTTACTTACTTGAGAAGCAAGGGATTGGCAGAACTGCGCTGCAGGATGCTTTGGATGTGCTTCTCAAATGAATGCTGCGACTCAGCCAGGATACGGAGAGGGGAAACAGCAACATCTTTGTCCTGTCTGGTGCACAGCAGGGGAGGGGATGCAGGATGGACTGTGCTTCTACCAAAGAACAGCACATTGGAGATCACCATAACCCGAAGAATTGAAACTACGTCAGAGTTTAAATGGTAGCTAAAGTGTGGAATTAATGTATTGCAGCAGTAAGTCAGAAGTGGTCTAAGAAAAAATATTTCAGTTACGTGGTGAATCCAGCTCTACACAAGGCTGGCAGAGCTGACATCCCCATCTTTGTTTGGCCACAGCTGAAACTAGCAAGAATCATAAATATCCTTTTGCTTAAGGAGAAGGTTCCATAACATTCAAGCAAGCACTCAAATGGCTGAACGACCAGCTTTTCAAAGCAGCCTAAAGCAATTTAAGACCCCACATTAGGTGTGTGTGTCCCCCCCCCTTTCATGCAAAGGTGACCTTGGTACCCATTAAGAATCCCTGTACTACTGTTTGTAAACAAATTTCTGATTTGCAGATTCCCTCACTATAAAAATGAAGAAAAAAACCCCAACAATACTGCCAAGAAGGTTCTGGTGCAAACTCTTGTCCTTATACTCATTAAAAGTGATATACTCATATCCTTATCAGTAGTTAATTACTACTCTAATAACACTTAAGTGCTCAGCCAGGGAGAGTTCAGCAGACAACTTCATTGCATGTCATAAGAGGTGCAGAAGTCGGGTGAAAGGCTCAAAAGAATAATAAATAAAAAATAGTATCCTGAGAGCCTTTTTGTGCAAGAGTCCCGGCTTTCAAACCAATTAAGAACAACGTACAAGAGAGGCCTTGTAATACACTCATAGGTGTTCGTGATGCAGATCATTGTGGGCCCCAGGATGTCAGAAACGATCCAAAATCCTCTAATTGGAGCAGGTTGCCTGAAGGGAAGCAAACACAAGAATGACCCAGTCAAAATTAAGTTCCTAAAGTTGTTGTGCAAGTTCACTCTTCTGGAAAAGCAGCAGTCAGCCTGAGCCAGGGGCATTTCACAAAACTAAGAACCACTCCCCAGAATGAGCCCTGCAAAATAGTTCTTCTTGTACCACACACCAACCTCATCAGAGGCAGCACTTGTACAATTTCACTGTGAAACAGAAGCAAAAACCTGCTGCGACCCAGGAAACATTACCCACTGCTACGGCAGGGCACAGACTTCCTCGGGAGAGGACAGAGGTGCTCTGCGTTCCACCTTTGCACTTCACCTGCCCTCTCCCCAGGGAACTACAAACACCATTGAGAGTCACCACCTGCGCTCGCTTGGGTGGCTAACGCCTCTTAACAAACAGGTGGAGGGTTGTACTTTCCTTACGTTTAATTCAGCCTTATAAAAGTGAGAAAATAAAGCAGAAAGATAACGGGACCGCCTCAGCGTTCAAGGCTTTTAGCCAAATCAAGCCTCAGAGCTCTCCTGGGTCAGGTAAATGCAAGTGAAATTTTCTGCTGGTTTAACAGATAATTTTCAGACAGCAACACAGGAATTTAGCTTACTTTCCTAACTCTGCATTAAGAATCCTGATGCACAAATTGCTTATTTGTATTATTTTAATTCTGTTTAGCTGAGAATGCCGCAAAAGAGGACAAAGCATAAATATTATCTATAGCACCTCACTGATTTGGAAACAATAGAAAGCGTTTGGTTTTTACCTGCATGGCAATGGTTTTGTACAAAGAATATGTTCAACAAAGCACTTCTGCTCTGCTCCCAACTCTTGTAAACTGTCTTTGTCTTCTTCATCTACAAAGAGATTTATCAGAGTGCATCAGAGCCACTTTGCAGGGCAAGAGATGCTCCGTAGTTGTTATTAGGCAAATGCAGGTGTTGGGAGAGCAGTACAGGCTCACCACTCACCTGAACCAAGGAATTTGTGCAGTTTATTGATCCACGTCAACCCCACGCTATGGACACCAGCTTCGTGCGTGCAGTGGTATCGAGACGGACATTTTGGATCTGAAATTGAAACGGCAAATGTAGAACGCACTCGCTGAACAGAGAAAAACTCATCCTCCAAACCCAAACTGTTGAACGTATGCATCAACTTACTGTCCAGTCAGCATTAACATCTTGTTGGAAGTACTAACTCGTCTGTATCCATAAACTGAGCTAGATGCATTAGCCACGTTATTAGAGTACTACATAAAATTGTTACACTTAAAATACCCGATGAATGGCTTTGAACTATTCTTCTCACACCACATCTGTACTAGTCCACTAAATTTTGTAGGGAAGACCCGTTAAAGCCGGCAGACCAGCACTCTGACGGGCTGTTTGTTCAGGAAGACCCTAATGCTTTGTCCTACCAACCTGCCCCACAATGCCATCGCAGGGTCTAATACGCAGGTACCAATTCTTCCTTCAGGATCACCATCCCCACAGCACTTGCTTTCAGACACGCGTCATCACAGACGCAACAACTTCATAACCCACAGCTGAAAGAATTCAGTATTGTGTGACCACAGGTAACCTGCCCTTGAGTGAACACTAAAGCACCTCCCAGGCTTGCTCTTTCCACAGCTTTATTGAAGATATCAGACAAATCCTTATTCTAATAGTTTGACGCCGATGAGAACTTCTAAATAGCTCGATTCCAAATTCATGAAATAAAGCAAGTAAAAGCCAAGAATCTGAATGACAGCCCTACCTCGATGCAGTTTGATTGGGCAAGAGAAATCAGATTCCAAAGGCTCTTCTTCATCTCCTGACGCCAGTTTCAGTGCAAGTTCCAGCTCGACACATTCAAACACATACAGGGAGGGAATGAGATCAGATCTTGGGTCCCACGACTTTTCTGACTGTAAAGAGGATCGAATTCTTTTGTGAGACATCATTTCAATAGAAAGGCCAACATAAACAGCATCAAGAAGTTACATAATATAAGCACAAATTGTTACGGAAAGAAATTCAAGTCCCTTTATTTTTTTTACTTAAAGAATTTATCTCAGAAACAGTGTTTCTTCTTAGAAGATCCCCTTTAAAACAGTTCATAATAATTTTGATTAAAAACGGATCTACCAGCAGGATACACAGAAGTTAACACGTAAAATAAAATCACCAGAGAATCACTGGGACTGGCTGGAACAGGCGGACGACTCGTTACCTCATTATAAAATAATGCAGCTTTGGCACTTGGCATTCACTTCCAGGCACCTTGCCATCTTGCAGCCAGAAAAATGCATATAGAAAAAGCAAACAAACAAACAAAAAAGCCCCAAGATAAGGTACCTGCTCATCATCCTCTTCTCCATCCAGTACCACGCAGTGATAAAGCATTCCCGACTCAGTGGCAATCACCAGGATGTTTGGAACGCAAGGCAGGCACAGGACAGCACAGGCGTCGTAGCCGTAGTTATCTTCTGCAGCAGGGTGCATGGGCAGAGGGCCAAGCAGCTTGCCAAGATTTCCAATGCTGGAATAAAGCAGATGCGTTCACAACAAAAGGTGTGGAAGGAGAGTTCCCCATGGCTGCCTGCGGGAGTTTGCTGCACAATAACTACAAAATAAGGCTGATTTAAAAAAACCCAAACACAAACAACCCAATGGTTTGGAGTTCCGTCTAATTTCCATTAGACAGCAGCAACCCAGACCTCTGGGGATTAAGAGTCTGAACAAAACCTACTTGGTGGAGATCTCAGAGAAGAAACTGGAGCTCGGTAATAATGTTTTACGCTTTGAAAGCAAGCTAGATTGCAAAGAATTCAAGAGGGAACATTTTCATACAGGAACACAAGGTACTCATGGAAAGCTCAAGTTAATTATCTTTATCACTTAATTGTTTTCTTGCTTAATAAAGCACTTTACAAGCAGCATTTTGTGGCATGGCACTTATCTAGGTAGAACTTCTGAAGGACTAAACCCATTTCATTGCCTACAGACAGGATCTGCTCAGCGCTGCACCATTTCTCAGGCAGATGCAAACACTGCTGTTTCTGACCTGAATACCACACCTTTTAATACTCAGTTACACTAGATTTAACTTCTAAATTTTAAACTATCCTCTCAGTTTTCTGAGGTAATGTTTTCTTCTATCCTGTTAGTATTCTTGAGTCTTCATCATGGAAGACACCTGTGAACCCTCTATAACCTTAAAATATTTTTCTTCCTAAGATGCCACTGGCTTTTTGAGCCTCATCCAAAGCTGAGAATCTCTGCACTGGGAACTGAAGGCCCCAAAATACAGCTGACAGCCTGAGAGCCACAGGTCTTGTAACAGTCCAGTCTCTCAGTTTCAAACTTCTGGTTGAAAACAATGGACGGCGAGTTCTCAGCAGTGGAAAGGGCACCCTTCAACGTCTGGATGAAAAAGGATGGCACAGTATTCTTGGATTTCGGTTGATTAGCAAACACAAAAAAAAGACAAAAAACAGGCTGCGATACAATAAAACTCAGCCCAGCCTCCATTACAGAGTCCCGACCAAACGGAGAGATGGCTCTCCAACCCTAACACTGCACAAACACACCAGCTCCCCACGAAGCCCAAGGACGAACGTGGTCCTACCTCTGCAGCAGGCTGATGTACGTGAGGAACGTCTCTCCATTTTCATACAAAATGTAAAGCGGATAGGCCAACACTTCTTCACTCCCTCGCTGCCCGAGAATGTTCTTCGGGACGGGCACTAGCGGGCCGAAGTCAAACGCCACGGCAGTCTCTCCCAGTGATGCTGTATAGGCTCTCCTGGGATGAGCGAGAACAAGTCCTGGAGTCAGCAGGGATTGTGGGAACAGGCTGTGTTTAACTAAACGCCTGTCCAGCAGTACTTTGGCATATGCTATCTTCAGCGGCAAAAAACATGCGAGTAACATCCTTCTTGTGGCACCACGTTTCTGCAATGTACCCACCAGCCAGCCCAGTTTCACAGGATAAGAGAGGGGGGCGTACTGGCATCTCCCGTGTAGTGCATCAGTCTGTAACTTGACAAGTGGATGCCCTCAAGTTTTTCCTTTCCAACTAGGCCAAGAGGGAAATAAGATCATCTATCTTCTGCATTCCCCACTCAAAAAGCCCTTCTTAACCCAATCTTAAACACAAAGTGTGTTTTTCAAATGACTACTCTGTCAAACACTTGACTGTACAGTTTGTTACCACTTGCTTCTAGGAGGATGTGAAAAAAGAAAAGAAAAAGAAAAGGGGGGGAGTTACTGTGCTAGGGAGAAGTCCTAGCACTGAAGAAGTCCACGAAAAAAAAAAAAATCAATTCAGATTTTCACGTAGATTTAACCCTTATTCATTAAAAACACAACTGAGAATACAGAGCTTATTCTGTCGCGAGCATTTGAAAACACAAGAAGCCACACAAACCCTTTTTTGATTGTAAGAGTCTCCTCCTCAGTGTCTGAAAGAGCAATCACTTTGATGGGCGTCTGAGGTACCTTCAGGCTGTAAAACCTAGAGGAAAGAAAGCACAGCAGTGTTCATCCAGCCAGCAGCATGGTACATGTCCCTGCAGCTGCAGGAACACCACCTGCTATCAGTCTAAAATTTCTCCCATCCTATTTTTTATTGGTAATCCCGGTGAGAACGGCAGGACACAAATATCTAGCAAAAAATCACACTGCCTATGACCAAAAAAAGATGACTTAGATAATCAGCTACAAACAGGTTGTACCTTATGGTGTTATCTGAAGTCAGGAGCACAATATGGGGCTCCAATGTCTCACAGGGATACCAGGCAGCATGCTTTAAAGTCAGGGACGTTGAACTCGTGAAGAACCTTTCCGCAATAGGAATAGTGCTGAAATACAGAGCAGAATTACACACTGTCACAAGAAACACGGAACAAGTTACTTCTAAGGGGAGCGTAAGCGAGAGGAGCCAGAAAACCAATTAAAAGGTTTCAAAGGTGTATTATTCTTAGAGTCAGATTTGAAACCCTTTGTTATTTCCATCGGGACACGAGCTTTTAGCACAGCGAAAAGACCCCAGGAAGGCTGGAGAATACTACAGAGGAGCACCTTGCTCCTCAGCGATCACGACAAGTTTAGAATGCCATTTATTTGGGTCACTTTGACAATCAGCAAGTCCCTGAGCCGAAATAATTTCATTCATGATTGCCCCTACGACCCCGCCACAGCCCACGTCTTCCGTATCTACATGGCCCGAGGAGAGGAGAGGCGAGGAGAGGAGAGGAGAGGAGAGGCCGTGGAGGAACGCCGGGACGCCGTTAACCGCCTGAGGTCTCACCCACCTACAGTTCACCGTGGATTTCCCACCTTCAAACTCCGAATTCTTCCCCCAGCGTTTGGGCAGCTCCAGCACCATGAGCCCCTTCGTGCCGATGAGCGCCACGTGATGCTGCGTGGGGCTCAACAGCGTCTGATAAACCTCAAATAGGGGCGGGTTTATGCAGAGAAGGGTCTGGAAATACAAATATTGCAGTTAAGCGCGAGCCCCCCAAAGAAACGCGGCACCTCTTCGCTCCGGGCGCTGCGGGACGAGGGCAAAACTCGCCCGCGGCCACGGCCGGGCACAAAGCGGCGGGTTTCGCTGAGGAAACGCGGACCCGGAGTGGGCCGGTGGGCGACAGCCCGGCCCGGGGCCTTCAGGGACCGGCCCCGCCTAAGCCGTCACGGCCACCCCCCCTCCCCACCACGGTCCCCTCGTCCCCTCACAGCCGCCCGCCGGGGCGCCCACCTGGTAGCGGCTGAGCCCGGCGGGGTCGGGCCCGCCGAGGCGGCGGAGGCCGATGGTGTGGAGGGCGCTGCGCTCGCCGTCCCAGAGGAAGAGGTCGCCGTCGAGGCCGAAGAGGAGGTNCAGGGCCGCGCGCCACTGCTCCGCCGGGCCCCACTCGGCCGCCATCGCCGCCGCGCGACGCCGCCGCCGTCACCCTCCGCGCCGCCAATGGGCGCAGCCGCCTCCGCTTGCCGCACCTCCCCCCCCGCAGACCGGCCCCCTCCGCGCCCGGACTACATTTCCCGGCGTGCTCCGCGCTGCCGGGCGGGCGATGGAGGCGCTGCCGCTGAGGCGGTACCGCGCTCGGTACAAGGGCCCGGCCGCGCCGCCATGGAAGGAGACCTACCGCCGCGTGAGTGGGGACGGGGCGGGGGGCTCTACCCGCTTCTTCGGACCCGGTTCCCCCCCTCCCGGGCTCGGTTCCCCCTGGGCGGGTGAGGCGGACCGGGCCTGGCCCCTTCCCACCCCCGCCCTGTGCGGGCCCGGCGCCGCCGCGGCGGGCTGGTGGAGGCCGGTCCCCGGTGGGAGCTGCCAGGCCGCTCCCCTGCAGCCCCTCCGGGGTGCCAGCGGCCCTCGGGGCCCGTCTCCCACCCCGGCGCCGCGCTGACGCGCCCCGTGCGGTCTGTGTGTGTGTCCCCGCAGCGCTGCATGGAGAGGCTGAGGAGCAGCCGGGCCAAGCTGCTGGACCGGTACCGCCAGGCCGGGGAGAGGCTGTGCGGCCCGGCCGCGGGCTCGCTGCTGGTGCAGGAGGTGATGGAGCTGGAGTGGCAGGGGCTGCAGGAGAGCCCGCCGGCCCTCGGGGGCGGGGAGCCCCTGGCCCAGGTCAGTACCCACTCCGGGGCTGGTGCCATCTCCAGCATCGACGCACTACGTGTCTAAATATCAAACATGCTGCCCTGCAGCTGTAACCCCCTGTCAAACACGCTGCCCTGCAGCTCTCACCTCAGCTGGCTGGAGTTGGCAGTACTCGCTGTGTCTCCCGCTTCCGCAACTGGTGCAGGGTCCAGTGCTGTGGAAGTGCTTGCCTCTGGGCCCCATGAGTGGGGAACTTCCTTGTTTCCTTCACAAACTACCTGTGAATCACAGCACAGGGTGGGATCCTCCTCCATGGCCTTCAGAGCTTGGTCTGTCACTGGCTGCTCCCAAGAATGGGAATAAAACTTGTGTTCTTGGACAGGCTGTGTTCGGATCCATTGTGGCTGGCTTTGCACAGGCTTACAGGTTTAAAGATTGCTTTACGCAGTGCATGGTTTTGCAAATACAGAGGTTTACCAGACAGAAGAATAAGCAGAACGAATTTACGTTGCAGTAGCAGTGCAGTCAGGTGCTGGAAGTTAAGTGAGAAAGTAGCCAGAATGGGAGAATCACTGACTGATGTACCTTTCAGATGCCAGAGGACCCCGATGAGCTAGCTGTGCTGGAAGAGATCCAACAGGAATTGATCTTGCAAGGTAATTTCTCTGTTTTCTGA
Organism: Chionis minor; assembly: GCA_013398295.1. Taxonomy (NCBI): domain Eukaryota; kingdom Metazoa; phylum Chordata; class Aves; order Charadriiformes; family Chionidae; genus Chionis; species Chionis minor. The sequence goes on along the minus strand of VZSF01002719.1, from coordinate 145,029 downwards.
CTCTTATTTGATTTGTAGTAGTCCTGAACTACTAGTTATCCCAACTTGCTGAGGCTGCACTCCTTGGTCCTTGTGGGCCACGTGAAGAGCCTCCTTAGAAATCTCCGTAGCCTCTCTAATGCGTTGAGACCCTTTGGGAGAGTTTTAAGTTTAAGGAGCATTTTAAGGTTTGTGACAAGCTATTAAGAGAGAGCAGAGAAACAGCGCTGCGATGTTTGGGAGCTGTAGGAACCTGTATAAACCGATTCAGAATGTTTCTACATTGTTGGTTGGTAAGTGGAGTCAGCCGCTTGATACCATCTGAAGACAAGAGCCATAGGAAAAAAACTGGATTAACAAGAATGATTTTCCTCAAGTGTAGAAATCTGATACAAAGAAAGAAAAGTTTGGAAACTGACCCAGCCTCCACCCACCCAGCAGCTTCAGGGGTGCTGCTTTGTCTTCAGTTGCTAACAGATGCCGGGGGGGGCTTTGCTGTGTCCTTGCAGAACAGTCCGTTATAGAGGAGTACGAGCGAAGCCTGCAGTTTGATGAAGAATGTCTCAACGCGATGCTCGATGGCTTGGATGCCAGCGACAAGGTCATCTGCCCAGTGTGTAGAAAGTAAGAAAGCCCGTGGCTTTGGAACGAGCTTCTCCACTCCCCCGCGGCAGTTTAGGCTTAGAAACAGGCGAAAGCGGTGGGCAGAGGTTGCTGTTAAGAGTTAATTTCAATGTAAAAAACCCCCAAGCAACGATCTCCTAAATCTAACAGGTTTTTCTGCTAAAATCAACCTTTCTTCTGGTTGTGATGATGCTCACTGTATGCTCTTTCTAGGAATAACCTGACGGTGCAGAATCACTTGGTTTTTTGCCAGTGTGGGTTATACATTAGCACGCAGGTAAGCTGCGCTCTCAGTAGCGTGTTAGATGCAACATCCTACTTCTGCTGTTGCGCAGAGGCAGTTTGAAGCCACCGGCAGCGACTTCGATGTAAGATTTCTTTTAACCCCATTTTTCTCAGGGTATGACAGAAGGGAAGCTTCGGTCGCTTCTAGAAAACACTGTGACCGAGCACAGTCACAGGTGCTTTCACAACCCCGAGTTTACCGTTACCAGTGGAATGGAGGAGGAAGCCAGTCTGCTCATGAGCTGTCCGGTGAGTCTAAATGTCAAGTTCCGGGAAAGGATCTCTGCTTGGATCCATTTCTCGATTATATGGGCAGAAATCGGTGGACTCCCTGGGGCTTGTGTTGCTGTTTTTCCCACAAACTTCCTTGGAAATGTTTGTACTTTTGGCCACCATGAACTGTAAAAGGAAGAGCCAAATTACATGTCTGGCCTTAACTGCTGGACCAAGGAATCTTTCACACACCTGTCGAACTTAGTGCCTGACATTCCACACGCCTTAGCCCACGGCTGCCAGGTTTTGTGTGGAGCATCTGCTCAGATAAGTGGTTCAGGAAGAAAAGTTTTTAAAATTACTTCAGTTCAAGCCTCCTCGCAAGGCTCGCCCATACCTCTTAGAAAACACATACCAGCCCTTCGGCTCAAGCTACAGCCAGTGAGTTTTTAGCTTTGCTGCCTACGTAAGATCCCTGTGTCTGCCTGCACGGCAAGGGCAGCGTTAGGAGCACAGCGTTTCAGAGTTTTGAACATTAACAATTCATTTTATGCATCGCTATAGCTTCTCTGTTCAACTTTTTTGTAAAGGTCTGTGACTCCTGGACGATTCTCCTGTAAGTTGATTTGGCTGCTGCTTTTTTTTACTGGAAGGACTTTGAGTCTGAATATCCACCCAGAGCTGCTAGTATTTTTATGTATGTATTTGTAACTGCTGTGTCAAAAAGATACTTGGAAAGGCAGTAGTACTGCCTTGAGCTGCACTTTTAATGGCACAGCGCATGTCTTGAAATAAATGTACTTAATTTCAGCCTTTGTGTTGTCTTTACCAATGCACCGGTGATCTCACAGCTCGCACTAGACCTCAGCTTTGGCTTCTGGTCAAACTTGCTATGACCTTCGGGCAAGAACTGGAGACGCTGGTTTGAGTGGAAGGCCACAGCCCTTCACTCCTTCTGCCGGAGCCTCCCTGCGGTATTTTCCTAGAAGAGCTACATGAATAGTAATGGAACGGCTTGTGGCAGCACATCCCTCTTTAAAACAGCTCCTCAAACACAATGTTTAAGACCCTGAATTCTATTCCCTAATGCAGAGACAGCCAAGACTTCTCGAAGGAGATTCCCCATTCACGATTAGCACTGCCTGGCCAGCAAACTTCCCCCTGCAGGCATGGCTCTGGCAGGGACAGCGCGCAGCTGGAGGTGCTGGAATAGCTCTTCCTGGAGAAAGAGCTGTCCTGGGCCGGGACACACCTGTGCCGGGCTCAGGCAGAGGCAAACAAAGACCAGCATGGTTTTCCTGGCAGCTCTCTGGTCAGCAATGGCACAGCAGGAAGAAGAGAAACCACCAGTTTTCAGTGATATGTTGAACAGATTTTATTCTTCACATTCATTCTTGTACAAAAACCACCAAGTAGGGTGAGGCAATGCCGAACCGTAATGTTAGAGGCCTTGATCTGGGCTGTAACAGAAACACAAATTCCCAAATACAAGTGAGAATCCTCATTCTCCCATGATGCTCGTTTCCAAACTCAAAGTTACTTACTCGCCGGAGCTGCTGTGAAGATATATTTGGGTATTGCCGGTGAGCAGCGCTGTGGAATACCCACACTTGAGAATAAGTTTCCTAGCCTAACCTACTGACATTTGACAAAGCTTTTAAGGTCTTCAAGGAATTTAATGTACTCCTGGTGCTCCAGTGCAGTGCTGAGCTCTATTAGCTCATCAGCAAATGTGTTGTCCACTCCTCGATCAGCCAGGAAATCCATTAGATGATCGTACAGAGCCTGGAAGCAAGGAAGAGGAAACAATTCCTTAGCAGAGCTCACCGGGGTACGGCTTACTTTGAAAACATCCCACGCCACTTGGCATTTCTTTCTCCCGGAAAGATCAGTCCCACCTTCCCCAGGAGAGCAGGCCTGGCCTTGGGCATAGCATTTGGAGGGAGGGGGACCTGGAAGAGGTCATCCAAACCCAACTTCACAAACCAGCTGCGCTCTGGAGAGCGTCAACTGTGGGTGAAGTCTGTCAAAGACTGCACCTACCATGCTCTGCCTCTGGCCCTGGGGGATGCTGTGGCCTTGGGGGTACGTTGCTTTACCAGCCAATGGAAAGGGGGGTATCTGATTGAGACACTGGAGAGACGGTAGCTTGTACAATCATCAACTCTTTTGTCTTCTGTTTTCCTTTTAATCCCACTTAACTGTTGCAACTCCAGCACATGTTACTGCTCATGGGTTCCCCCCTTGCTCCTCAGGAGAACAGATTCATTATTATTGCTCAGCACACTAACACTGTCACGCCTTTCTTGGTTTTTCTTTTTTAAATGGATTAATATTACTGAACAAATGACTAATTTCAGACTTTCGTAATCCAAATGGATCACAAGTCATATACATTTTTTTTTAATTTCTGTCTCAAGTCAGAAAGGAAAGAAAAAAAAAGCAGCGTGGGTTGTGTAAGAGCACGCTGACCAACTCGGTAACACAAATGCTTCCCAAGGAGAGACACACTCTAGGAGTAAAGTTTTAATCGTATGATACACAGCCTCCAACTAAGAGTTCAGCTTTCAGAAGCCCGGCATCGACAACACGTAAGCAGCTGCCAGACCGTTGGGCACACCAGGCTTTTAGTGCCACCACTCTAAAAACGTACCTGGAAACCCCAGAACACGCAGACGTGTACACATGGGGTCTCCTAAGCTGCATTATTAAACACGCAGATTAAACGCCACCTGAGCAAGTGTCAAAGCATCTCTAAAACGTAACGCAGCTGCTGGGAAACCACCAACTTTAAAAGCTGGAACAGAACAAGTTCCATCCTGCCGGTCTCTCACTGCCGGTAACAACTGCTGGGACCACGTAACAATCCTCCCTCGGCAGCAGAACCGCGATCGCACGGGGCAGAGCCGGGGAATCCCCCGCCTCAGGCAGCTGGGACAGGACTCACTCATAACTCTGGAGCGAGCGGAGAGCCGGCGAGGCAGGCCGACGTGCCCTCTGCAGCCTCCGGCCACGTTAAGCACTTACCCAGTCAAGGGAATCCGTATTGAGGGTGTAGTTGGTGTCCTTCCAATCCGATTCTCCAGTGGGCTGAAAACTGACCTCCCGAATCGTGAAAATATCACTTTCTTCCTCTCCCTCATGTCCAACCTGAAACAGGAGATGAGATGGTAAGACATGCGTTCGCTGTAACTACCTGGGTGCCGTCAGCCGTCTCCTCCCGGAGCTGGGACTGTTACACTGCAGGGGTGCACGTGAACGCAGGAAACGCCCTCACAGGTCAGACCACCGGCACGGACCCGATGTAAGTCAGCAGCCCAATTTTGACAAAGGTGTAAAAACCTCTTTCGTGTGGTTGTAAATCTGCCTTCATACATCTGTCTAACCTGTCAGCCAGGACCGGCTGCGTAAATGACCTCTTAAGGTTTACAAAATCAACCACAAAGATCAGTCTGAACCAAAGCTCTCAATTCCATGTGTGTGTCCATCCCCTTTTTATTTTTTCCAAGCCCTCCTTCTTTTTGTGACACCTCACAACAACGAGATTTGCAAGCTACTGACACACTGTATCAAATCTGTCTCCTTTTGGCCATTTTTGTTGACCCCTCTCAAGTTGAAGTTAAGCCATGCCTCCCTCCTCTAAGGTAATTTGTCAAATTGGGCAATAAACGGCTGATCGGAAACACCAGGTCGGGATGTGAGGAACGCAATGGCACGTCTCCTCCCCAGAGAGCACTCTTGCAAACATCAAGCCTTTTTCTTTGTGTTAAAAAAAAAAAAAAGAGAGACTGGACTTTCTGCTGATTCAGAAAAGCAAAAGACTGTAAAAAGCACTTGGATTCAACAGCAGCACAGTTACACTACAGCCAAGCAGGGAACGCACAGCGATTCCAGCCCGGAGCGGGTTACGGCTGATGCACCATGGGTTTGATACCCACCTCGTCTTCAGGATAATGGCAGTCAAGAACAAGGGTCTGTTTTGTGTCATCTTTTATCACTTCCACAACGAAGTTTGGAGTTGATGTAAGATCGGGCTAAATGAGAGAAGAGTTGCAAACAGTTGCATCAGCACCGGAGCCTGAACAGGAGCCAAGGGGACGACAGCACAGCCCGGCCCAGCCAGCTGGTTGTTCCCTGTCACCCTCTTTCGGGGGTCTCTGGACACTTCTGACCAAGAAAACCGGGCAAGCGAAGGCACGCGACTAGCTCCGCGTTTCACCAACGGTGCCACCAGCAGCGGGAGTTACGCTGGGGGTGGCGAAGGTGAGAGATCACTGGGTTCCTCTCGCTTCTCCCCGTCCAGCCCTCTCGCCCTGCCAAGTGGGACCCTCCCCACCCAGGAAAATCTGTGTCTTCTGACTTTAACGCTCCCAAATGTCAAGTGAGAGGTGAAAACAGCCCTCCAAGGTGAAGTTCTACCTCCCCTCTGCATACCCATCGCTAAAGTGCACATCGCAACTGAGTTACCTCCTGCTCGTCGGGCTTCTGCTCTTCCTGCGTTTCCTCATCGACCGAGGGCGGAATGCTGTTATTGATGTTGAACGTGACCGTTATCCTTCAAAAGAAAGAGAAGCTGTTACTCTGAATGCACCCCCAAAACCACCCAGCAAAATTTCTTATTTTTTTTTTTCGGGGACAGCAGGACCGGCGTTGAATTCGCACGCCATGACCCCAGCTACACGTTGCAGTTCAAAACCCAGCCTGAAGGCAGCCACCTCCCTGCAACTGCTCTCACAGACCAGCGGTTTTCAAGCTTTATTGGACTAAAGTGTGATTTTTAAGGCGTGAAACTCTGTGACGCGCAATGCGGTAGCAAGCTTGCGTAAAACGGGGAAAAAAAAAGAAGGGCCTCAGGCTCAGGATGGTAAAACGAGGAGATTTGTCTGATTGCACAGACTGGACAGACAGCAACCCAAGGAGCACCAGAACAAGGAGAAATCCAGGGATTATTATTTCCCAGCCCCTGGGGCACAAGGGCTCGCCCGGATGAATCCTTCCAAAGGCCACACTCACTTCTCCCCAGCGATCTTCCGCACCAGCTTGGCCTCTGTGCCATGGACTTCCAGCTCCCACCCCCCGGACACCTTGGGCAGGGATTTGTGTTTCTGGATCTTCTTCTCCTCTTTGATCTCATCCGTCAGGAACTGCGCGAAGGCCTTGTCGCCTGGTGGGACGGGAGAGGGAGAGGGTAAGGAAAGGACAGGGGACAAGGTGGGGGGGTTAAGGAAGGGATAGGGATGGGGTGAAGGGATGGGGTGAAGGGAAGGATTGGAGGGGGCTTAAGGGAAGGGTTAGGGATGGGGGGAAGGGAAGGGTGAGGGGGGTTAAGGGAAGGA
>VZSF01002719.1:0-138251 GCA_013398295.1 Chionis minor | reverse complement strand
GCCGGCCCCGGAACCGCCCGCCCCGCTTCCGGTCCCGGCGGCCCCCGCGGCGGGGAGCGGGAGGCTGCGGGTTCGAGCCCCGGCCCCGGCAGGAGGCAGCGGCGGGAAGAGGCGCGCTCGCTGCGAGTGCAACCGGGAACGCCGAGGCAGAGCACCGGGGCGGGCGCAGAGGAGGCCTCGGGGTGGCGAAAAGAGGCTGGTGCTTCCCTCGGCCGCAACAACAAAAAGCGGCGTCGGCAGCGAAAGCTTCACTGGCAAACGTCGCCCCGCTCGGCGCCGAACAGTCGGCTTTCGGGCAAGACCCCAGCAGTTGACTTGGAAAAAGGAAAAATTGTTTTTATCTTTTTGCTCTCCTTTAGCAATACATATTTCAGAGGGAAGAGTGACCAAGGCTGACTGTTTCCTGGCACAAAGTGTTCCCTTGGTCTGAAAGCTGCCACTGGTGCCCTCTGTTGAGTAGAGGCCCAAAAGGCCTGTTGCTGCTGGCTACAAGGCAGGAAAGCGTCCATGTCTCCCCCTTCATCGAATCAGTATCTCCCCCTCATCACATCAATATCCCCTTCATCGCATCGATAACCCCCCCCATCACATCAATATTCCCTTCCCCTCGCATCGAAGGACTTGGGTTTTTACTCCCGGCTCCACCACCCACACAATGCTGAGTCTGTTCTCCAGGCAATTCCCTGACCCCCCCTTAGCCCCTTCAAGGTCTGCCCACCGCCACCCCAAACTGCTTAAAACGAAGACGCTGCCACAAGAGTGGGAAACGCCAGGGCTCATACCTGGACGTCCTACGACTGCTTCCTCCATCCACACAGCTTTCCCGGCTCACAAAACAACACGCCGGACGTGGATTTTTGCCATCACTTCTTTATTTTGGGAAAAATATACAAATTAGTTCTAAACAAACACCCGTCCCCTCCCTTAAACAGACTGTTAAATTCGACTGCCCAAACAAAATGTGCTTATAACTCCTTTCTCCCCTACAGCTGCAGCCGCTCTAAACCCAAGAAATAGGTAGGCACAGTGCTATAATAATTCCCTGCAGTTTGTGGGAGTGAGAACAACTGCAATAGCTGCCCACTCTCACAACACCGACCCAAACCTGCAGCTGGTCATACATACAGAAGTGGCAAGTTTTGCCTGTGCTCCACTCACCCTTTTTTTTTTTTTTAATTCATTGTTTTTTTCAAACCACCAAAGAACAATATTGCACAGAGGCGCGGCAAAGTGAGGTGTGTCCGTTTCCACCGCACCCTGCAGACATTCTCTGTCACCCTTCCCAGAACAGGCTGAGAGGCAGGACCCTTCCAGGGACGCCGGGTACCTGCTTATGCTCTTTGGGAGACAGCAATCAGCCGTTTGGCACAAGTGACGTTCCAGTTAAAAATAAGAAAAAAGAACAAAAGAGCTTTTTGCCCCAGTTTTCAAAGAGCAAACCAAGGTAAGCCCATACTGGAGCCCAAACAAAGGGCATATGGTGTGTAACCGTGACGTCCATAACCAGAAAGGACAAATTCTCACGTGGCAAACGCAGCTCGTCCCCGCCGACCACGAGCAAAGCCAGCAGCTTTCCCGAGCAAAGGGAGTGACTACGGTTTGCCAACAGCCAGCATGACCGCAGCCCCCAGCAGCCCTGCTAATGTGGCTATTTTTTTTTTAAAAAAGTTGCTATTTGAAGGATACAAGGACTAAAGATCACGATCCCGGCGCAGCCCATGGAAACTAACCCCGCTGCGCTACACACCCCTGCTGCCTGTGCACAACGGCCTCCTCCCGCGCCCTTTCAGCCCCCTCACCTGCTCCCGTTCAACCCATCCCAAAAGCTCTACAAATTACTACGTTGTGTCAACAGGCTCTGTTGAAACCGGAAGTTACCTCTCCCAGAGAGGTTATTCTAGAAGTACTCAGGATATCATTCAAAAACAACTAACATTCCCCCCCAACACACAGTGATAATGGAACAAATCCACTTTCCTTCACATTAAAGAACAAGTTTTCCCTTTGGAGTGGTGCTACTTAATTCCAGTATTCATAAAGACAATAAAATTTCATATTGCCACTTTCTCCGACAGGAAAAAAAAGAGATGGGTAGATGCCAAGGGAATATGGAAGAACAAACAAATAGTAGATACCAATGGTAGATTCGTGGTTCTTGGCAATGTCAAGCTCCAACCTTCCAATGGAAAACCAAAGTATAACTGGGACGGGGTTGGGGGAGGCAGGAGGGGGACGAAGCAGTGGTGTCAGAGCGGAAGACACAAACGTTTGATGAATCAAGGACCTTTAAAGGAAGCCCGATCTCTAAACCACATCTTCATTCTCAGCTTGCCAAGCCTTCCCCAGGCTAGCCCGCTCAGCCGCTGTGGGGGCTGTGCCAACTCCTGAGCCCCAAGTGCACAGGCGAGAGTCGGCAAAGTCCGAAGTACCTGCTGAGGAACAACGTGTGCTAACAGCAAAAGGGTGACCAAAGATGATGCCAAACACGCGGAGAGCTGGACACCCTCTCCAAGAAACCACTGCCAGCCCTGAGGCTCAGGTGCAAGCAGTGAGGACCTTGTCCAAGCAGACATTCCCATTCCTGGCCTTCAGATGGTCCCAAAGAAGACGGTGAACATGACGTGCAGGCAGAAAGATGTCTGATGAGGTAAAAGACAGTAGCACCTCCCTTCTAGAAACAGTAAAAAAACGCTTTTTTTCACCTGTACGTAGACATTTAAAATCTTTTTCTCCTTTTTTCCCCCAATAAAACCTGCTAAGGATACAAGCACAATCATCAAAAATACCAAGTCTGCTCAGAAGAGCTCTTAGGATTTCATTTCCTCACATACAAGCCTGTTAAACTTCAGTAAGTGTTAAAAACTGGGTTCTGATACCAGCTCCCCTTTCCCCCCCAGTATAGATTTATCACACACACGCACGGAGTACGTACTATGTTCCCCTCTTACAGATTAACTGTTAAAAAAGGGATGGTTGTTCTACGCCATGGAGACTTGTGAAGTCTGGCTCTCACAGAGAAGCCATTTTCCTCCAAGATTTTTACCTGATTTGCAAGGCAAAGCTCTACTGCTCCCGTACATTCAATACAAAAGAAAAAAAGAAATAAATAGTCTTTTAGGGTGAGCCTAAAAACCCTGGTCCCAGTCCCACAGGTCAGTTCTTGGCCGTTCGGAGCTTCCTGCGGAAATAGTCAGGCGCTGCGTCGTACAGCCAGTCCGCGTCCACCACGCAGAGGTCCCGCATGTAGCACTTGTTGGTGTGGAGCAGCCCGTTGTAAACCACGCAGGCTGGCTTGCAGTGGAAGAGCACGGAGGAGGGGTGGATGGCCACCAGCTGGTGAGTGTCCACGGTGCTGTAGGTGCCGTCCGGCTGCAGCTCTGCTGCGTTCATGAAGAGGCTGTGAGCCAGGCACCGGCGGATGTTTCCAGTGTCCGAGCGGGAGGACTCGATGGGCATCGATAGCTGTTCGGCAGCGAGAGACACAAGAATAAGCGTGTGTACGTGCAGCCTCGTGGGGAAACACGGCCCCATTTTAGTGGGCTTCCGAGATCAGGCAATATTGCGTTGGAAATCCTGCTAGTGCCGGAAATATAGAAGGACAGCTGGGAATTCAGCTCAGGTAGATGTTAGGCTAATCCAGACTAAGAGCAAATGAAAGATGAGCCGCAAAATGGATCAGGACTCTCCTTCTGGGAGTGAGTTTTAGGCTACCTGGCATTCGCAGCGGGACAGGGGTGCCGAACGGCAGCTCCCACGTGATGGACGGACAGCGAGCAATTTGGCAGCAGCTCCCACGCTGCGCCTTGCGCTCTGTGACTGGCAGGACAGCGCTGATGTGAAAGCTGCCGTTAAACTGAATGCCTGACTCTACGAAGAAGCCAGCCAGAGTGGGCTCCTAAGGCTGGCATCACTCAGTGGCACACAGCACCGTCACACCTACACCAGGGCAGTGAAATCCCTTAGGAAAAACTGTCCTCTGCCCAAGAACCTTTCTCTCTTCACCTCTCCTCGACCCACTGAGCCCTGCAGCTCTGAGATTTTGGGATGCAGCTGCAGAGTCCAGAATTTTACCTGACTATTCATGGGAGACTGAAAACAAAACCACATTTGCTCAATCCTGGGACTTGGTGCACAGCAAAATCAGTTGGGGACAAACCGAAAAATACAAACAGGTGAAACAGAGAAATACAGTGTGGCAACGAATTACCTTTACACAAATGTCCCTGAGCTGAGCTCTGACGTCCGACACAAGCATCATGTTCCTGCCGTTGACAAAGTTCTCTTTGCACCATTCCTGCAGCAGAGACATCAGGAGTTAGACGGCGGTGTTTCTTCACCCAAGAAGCACGACAGTCTTTGGATGCCATGAGAAACAGAATCCTCCAAACACACAATCCTTCTCAGAGAAAAGCTGCTAGCCCATTTCCTTGTCATATTCCTACCCCCAATTACGCCCCTCTGTCTACATTCCCTCCCACGGTGCCAAGAAACAGCATGTTGTTGTTCTCTTCCCACTCAGAATTGCCCTGCAAGGTCACGGAGTGCTGCGAAACAGCCCTTGCTATCCCGCAGGTGGTGAAAACAAATGACCGAAGAATGACAGACGCTGCAAGGAATGGGGTACACAAGTCTATAGATCTACAAATCAAACTGAGGAGTTTACAGGGTAGGATAAATCACAATCTGCTTGTAAATATGCTCAGTGTTTTTGCAATGACTCCTGCCAAACAGCATGTCTAGGGTATTTATGAGCAAGTCTCAACATTCTCCCACTCCCTCCTGTTTCCAGCTGGAACCAGGGAAGGAAGAGACCTGGCTCTGATTACAGAACTGGCCTCACAAAGCTTTTGAAAAGCTTTGCTTTTCAAAGCAGTTTTGCTACAGCTTTCTCCAATTACCCAATTGTAAAGGATGAGTAAGTCCTCTCTTCTCATTCCTTTGGAAGGACGCATATTGCATCACCCGTGAAGGATGCAGATGTCACTCTGCTGTATGCCAAAAAAAGCTTCTCCCCACCACGAGTCCAGCCAGCACCGGTGTCCTCAGAGCATCCTACCTTGTTGCCGCTGACATTTCTGAAGGCCCTGTAGATGTTGAGCAGGGTAAGATGATCCCCCTCGCTGGAGATGAATTTCTTCCTGACAGATTGCACCTCGTCCCGCCGGGCGGGGGGATTGTAGAGGACACTGTCCACGGAGAGCAGCGACACGATGGTCAGGATCTCTTCGGTACAGTGGAACTTGGGGGACAGGAGGATGGTCTGCGAATCACAGAACAAAACCGATTTTTGGTTGACCAAATCCACTTCAGATGGGCAGGCTTCTCTGCCCACCGGCAGCCCAGGAACTTTACCAAGCATGGTTTAAGGCAATTTGTAAACATTTGGGCCTAGAGACCACTGCAAATCCTCTTATGGACCTACCAAGTACCTTTAACAGCAACTGTCAGGCTCTTTCCCGCGACTGGCCAGCTGACACACAGTACAAACATGGGACTAACATCAACTACAGCAGCAGACACTTCATGAAACCGCTGAACAGTGCTACCAGCAAGCCCGGAAATTGCAAGGGAATTAGCCTTGTTTCAGCTTCAGAGGTGCCAGAGGAAAGAAATTATGTTTTAAAAAAAATCTCCCTGAATTAAACAACAAATGACAGGCAAACCAGCACAGCTGCTGAAAATAAAGCTGTGCTTCATTAACGTACTGCAAATGCACTAGTACAGCTGCAGTCGCCCCAAATTCCAGACCTTGTTTAAGGAGCTTGAATGAGAAATGCCATTGGTACTGGGAAAAGCACATGAGAAAAAAATTAGCTAATTTTTCTGTCATTTTTACTTTAGAGAACTTTGGTTCCAGGGGAAAGGCTGCCATCTTCCTTCCCAGGGGAGTTAGGATGAGCTGATCTTCCTTTCGTTCCACAGCTCCCAGAAGCTCCAGCTGCTCAATTGCTGCTTGAATAGCATCTGTCGAAACAAGAGGGTTCAGGCTGTGAGGCCTCCTGGCCGGCACCGGCAGAGATGTGAAGGATCAGCTGGTACCATCACTACCTCTTTCACCTGGCCGGAGGGACAAGTCCTTTCTGTTCAGAGAAATCAGTGCCCCAAACTGCAGTTTATCCCCCTCTATCCAGTAGAACAATCACCTTTTCCAATTTAAGTAGCAAAATTAGAGGCAAAACTAAAGCTGTCATCTCTAGCTTTCAGCAGAAGCCACGTGAGAGTCTCCATAGCTTTCACTGGCAGTTAAGGCCCACCTTCATGTTCTTTATGACTCAAAACTGCTCCCTGCTCTGTTTGGAAGCTGGACTCCCCAGCTCTCTGCCCTAACCACGGCTGCAACGAGGAGGCTGAGCAAACGCAATGAGCAGTGAATGAATCTGAGACTTCTGGACCACCAGAAGGTGCAGCAGAGAGAGACAGCTCCCCCTTTCACAGCCCTGACCTCCCTTGCTCCATCTTCTCTGGCTGGCCTGAAGACATTATTTGTAAGCAATTCCTCAGTGACTTATTTGTCAATTTTCCCCAAGGCTGCCTTTCTAACCACTTACCAGGAGATGGTTTGGACATGAAGTCAAAGGTCAGCACATTGGGAACTCTCAGGGCCAGGAGCTGAAGCATCACGCTGGCCAGGTTACACCTGCATAGGCAGAAAAAACAAGTGAGATTTTCTTCTTTTTTTTCCCCCCTTCCCATCTTTTTTTCTTTTCTTAAGCTGAGACGGAGTCCTCGGATCCGTGCTGCAATTTGGCAGAGACTAGTCCAATGCTGGCTGGTGAAGCCTTACTTCCTAAGCCACAAAGGATAGGAGACAAGTCCAAGATTTGGAGAAAAGTCAAAAGAACTATTGCCCATGTGTGTTTGAAGAATCAGAGTCCAAATGCCCACCCTCAGCAAATGTTTCCCAGTTTTTGTTTAGTCTCCAGAGTTCATTTTTCTTGAAAGTCAACCTGTCAGACCCCAGATCCAGCTTTGCTGTTCAGTTCTTTACACAGCTCCACCTGTAACAGTACATAAACGAGGTGGGGCAGGAAGTGCCATAGTATCAGGGTTCTCTTCTCACCTCTGTATCTCGGGTATTGTCATTTTGTCAAACTTCTCAAACTCATCCTCTGTGTAGAGCCGGTAACAGATCCCACTGTCCTCTCGCCCTGCTCTCCCTGTTCGTTGCCAAGCCTGGGCCTTCGACACCCGCTGGACGGCCAACACTTCCAAACCAGTTTCTACGTATGGAAAAAAATCACTTCTGTCAATGGCTGTGTAACATGCAGCTTTGAAAAACATCACTTTGTAAGTAAGACTAACAACAAAGAAATCCCAGGGTCTGCCATCCAAATACTGCTCAGACTCCACTTGGCTTAGCACACTCAAGCAAGGTAAATACCACGCGCTGTGTCCAGAAAGAGAAGATTCATTTGACAGATTTTTACCCCTGCAATGCTGGTACTCAAAAAAAAAAACCCAAGCCCCAAGCCTCACACCTAAAACCTAGGACATTAATTTATACAGTGCAGAGGGTGTTTCACATGAGCTCTCAGTGAGGCTCATTGCCTCAAGTGACTTCTAGAAAACTGAAAACAATCTTTGCACCATTCCTTAGAATTCCTCACCGGGGCTGTACTTCTTTGCTTTGACCATGCCTGTGTCCACAACGTATTTTATTCCCGCAATGGTGATGGAAGTTTCTGCAATGTTGGTGGAGAGGATCACTTTGCGACAGCCCTGGAAGGAAGAGCAAACTAAAGCTAGTCAAAAGCCATTTCAGATTAGCCGCGATGAAGAAATGCTACTACTTTTGGCCAGCATGGGCCAAGCCTACACATTGCAGCATGCTGTGGCCACATACCATGCTTGCTATGCCAGCTCTCATAAATTAAGATAATCTCTAGTTCCTAATCAGTTTATAAAACATGTGCTTACACTTCTTGCAACAAAATACACCACTTAGGACAGCTGTTATCAATATGTCTTTAAGCCATTTTGGTTTCATTTCTGGCACAAGGACAAGATCTGAATTCTTATTTATCTGCTGAGTAAGTACAAAAGGGCCTGAGGCAGCACAACTTCCTTTCCTTATGGCCCTGCCAAACATGCCCAGGTTTTTAGCATTCTTAGTATTTGGCTGCCCCATTAACTGCTGTAGCTTTTTTGTGATATGGACATAAAATTCATATGAAATGGGGCAAATTTCAATTCCTCTGCCCCTTTCACTCCCCCTAATCCTTCCTTTTTTATGATCCCAGATGACTTATGGTATGTATCTGTTACTATCACCCCCATTGCATGGTGTTATATCACACTGGAACCATTCAGCCTAAAGTCAGTAGACAGTGGGAACTATTACTTACTATCAGTACAGACCACTTTAACCCCTTAAAATTCCATTTTAGTAATCCAACTCACCAGTGACATAAGAAGAAATTCATGGCTATAGATTAATTAATTTCATATCTTTGAAACCTTTGCTTTTTCCTTTCTTCCTTTCCCTTGTCTTTTAAAAAATTCTTCTTCTTTTTTAAAAATTATTTCTTCCAAACACTCATGCAAGCAAACAGACAAACTCATCGTGTTTACCCGTCATATTGCCTCACCTTGGGGGCCGCCTGAAAGACGCGGAGTTGTTGAGAGTAGGGCAGAGAGGCATAAAGAGGCATCACCACCATCTGTGGGCAGCCATCAGGGAGATGCTTGGCAATGTCTCGACAAGTTTTGGTCATTGCTTCGATTTCTTCCTGACCAGTCAGAAACACCAGGATGTCCTGAGAAGAGGGTGCTTCCTGGAGCCAGAGGAAAAAGCAAGTGAGAAGTTAAGAGGAGGTTGAGGGTAGACCTTATCACTCTCTACAACTACCTGAAAGGAGGGTGTAGCGAGGTGGGGGTCAATCTCTTCTCCCAAGTAACAAGCGACAGGACAAGAGGAAAGGGCCTCAAGTTGTGCCAGGGGAGGTTTAGGTTGGATATTGGGAAAAACTTCTTTACCGGAAGGGTTATCAAGCATTGGAACAGGCTGCCCAGGGAAGTGGTGGAATCACCATCCCTGGAGGTATTTAAAAGACGGGTAGACGTGGTGCTGAGGGACATGGGTTAGGGGTGGTTTAGCAGTGGTGGGTTTATGGTTGGACTCGATGATCTTGAAGGTCTCTTCCAACCCAAGTGATTCTGTGATTCTATGGTTTGGGTGGGGAGGGGGCACTGAGACTGTAGCGAGATGTTGTCCTGACAGTAAGTCAGCAAAGCAGGTAAGGAAGAAAGCAAAGGCACACACGTGGTGCAAGGTCTGCAGCAGCCTTAAGTTCCCAATGGATTCACAAGAGGCGAAGAGCAAACTGCGTTTTGGAGGATTGAGTCTTAACAGGACGGAGGAACCATTTAAAGTCACATGTCTACTTCATTAAATAACTGTCCGGGACATGCGAGAGAGCCAGCAAGCACCCAGGTACATGCCAGCAAACACAGGGGAGAGGAACATTTAGGTATTGGGTATGAGTTGACATCAGAGAGCTTTGCTTAGCAGCCTCCTTTCAACTCCTGTCTTCTTGTACAAGTCCCACAATCCCATCAACTGCAGCATTCTCTCTCTTATGTGGGTACTAAACAGTCTTATTAAATGATTTAGCTTAACTATCTGGCAGTTTCATATTCAAACATTTAGTCACAAAAATGTCTATAAGCTCTTATTTTAATAGCCGCTTGCTACATAATGATAACCACTTGCTCCACGGTTACACTTTGACAGTAAAGTAGAATAATGCCTGGATTTCGCCTGGAAGTCAAGGCTCTATGGCTGACCCAATCTTTCGTCCCACTTTTGCAGTAACACCAGCATTTGTCAACCCCTCCCTTGAGCCAATCCAACTTAGTAACCCAGCAAGCTCCCCATCTCTCCTGGAGGAAGCAGTGGAGCACCTCAGGGAGCAGCATCAAGCTCAAGCCATGTCTCCTGCCACAGCAACCTGTGAGCCCCCCACCCTGACCAACAATCCACGGCCCCAGGGAGGAGCAAACCTGATGGGACTGCCGCACCTGGTGGATTTGGAAGACTGACACCAGCGCTGCTTGGAGGTAATCGCTCTGAGGCTGTTTGGTGTAAAAGATCTGAATGGGATGTTGCCGGCCTTCTAAGTAGAGAACGGGAGCTCCATTGAAGTACTGGGAGAACTGGTCAACATCCATCGTAGCCGACATGATGATCACCTTCAATGTGAGTAGGAGACGGGTTAGCACTGCAGTTCAGACCCAGCAGGACACTCACCAAAAGCCAGCTTCCCGAGACTGAGATACATACGCTCGGAACAGCAAAAAGCACAGAGAGTTTGGGACAGAAAAGAGTGATCTTTCCTTGTTAAAGACACAGTGCTTGGAGCCTACCAGTCCCCTGCGTGCCCTCCCCATCAAAACCAACATGCTCTCATGCACTTCATCATGTGGATGATGAAGTGGACATAAATTCTTGTGGACCTGACACACACAGGCAATCCCCTTTGGCAGTGTGAGCGTGTCACACAGCTGTCACATCAGACAGAGGGCTCGTCTATCCAGGGTGCTCTCAGCAACAGTACCAAAACCTCCCCAAACAATGTGTCTAGCCTATAGCTCACACCCAAGGGGCTATTATGAAAAAAGGCAACATGGATGTGACAAGAAACCTCGTTTTGATGCGTCATATCAGGCCCACACATCCTAAGTTCTCTTCAGATTTACAGGGGCATCTTAGGAACAGGAAAACAGTCAAGGCTGAAATTTCAAACACTTTGGAAAACCCCAGGATATACTCATAGTGCTCCCCGTCCAAGCCCATCCCTGCCCCTCGCTGCCATCCTAGATGCACGTACCTTCAGCGGCAGTTTGCCCAGTTCCTTTCGTTTCTTTTGTGCAGCTTTGACCACTCCAAAGAGTACATCGGTATGGATTGTCCTCTCGTGAGCTTCATCCAGGATGACAACGCTGTACTTTCGCAGCATGGGGTCCCCAATAGCTTCGCGCAGCAGCATTCCATCTGTTAGAAACTTGATTCTGGTTTCCTCAGATGTAAGATCGTCAAAGCGTACAGTATAGCCAACCTATGGAAGTGATCATTATAGAAAGTACAAGCACAAAGTTAATTGCATTTCTCGTGGCCATCCCACCACAAAGGAGGACTACAAAGCACGCCTGTCAATGCATCAGACAGAGCCAACCAGGGCTCCAAGGAGACTCTGGAAAGCGTAACAGCAATTTGCAGAGATTTGCAGACCGTGAGCAGTTAGTCTTGCAAACCTAATAATCCACCCAAAGGATGCTCTCAACACTGTATCCTAATTAGCTTTTTCCCCACCAGAAGTTCATCACAAACACTCCAGCTTTCCTTTCCTTCCCTGCTAGAAAGTACTGCACGCTATTCAAAGACTTCATGCAGGGAAAGTCTTTCTCCTCCACTTTTCTCACACAGATCCATAGATCTGCACAGATTGAGCACTCTGCTGTCCTCGACAGGGACTTTTGATACACCGAGCACTGTGTATCTGAGAAAGTGCAATATTTTTTGTTTTATTCATTAACCAGTACTTTTTCTCAAATGGAGGACCACAGATAACAATCAAGAAGTAAAATACCACAGAGTCAAACATGCCCCACCAAGCCAGAGAAGCAAGACTTTTTTTTTTTTCATTCAGACATAAATGAAGACTGTTTACTATTCCTGCGGCTGTTTATCTCACCCATTAAGCCCTGATACAGTCCTACTGGCACTGCAGTACTAAACCAACTCTCTAAAGACTTTGTAAAGCAACCTACCAGTTTCCCCAGCTCCGTCTTCTTCTCATCTGAGACTCTGGTAGCTAAGGAGATAGCTGCTACTCTGCGAGGCTGGGTCACAGCAATGATGCCTTGGCGACCAATTCCTGCTTCGTAGAGGTACTGGGGGATCTGAGTGGTCTTCCCTGAGCCCGTTTCTCCTAAAGAACATCAAAGGAATAGAATTTTTCCCTTTTATAGCATTTTCTAATGAAAGGTCCCAATTCATTTTTTATGCTAACTTTTAATCATATTTCAGGATGAGGAGAACGAAGACGGGAGAGGTTGGACAACTTGCCCAAAGTCACACCATAAAGCAGTGGCAGGGCAGGGACAGAACCCAGCGCCTTGCTCTGGTCGCTGGACCACTCCTCAACAAAACTCCTTTCACCTGGGTTTTCTCCAGCCGTTTCTAAACTCTGGTTTAGAAATATATTCCAGATACGAAGTGTTTATTGGGTAACACAGCCAGTGTAAGATGACAATTATGCAGAGCAAGGAATAGACACTGATTTGGTTTTATGCATATATTTACACTACACACTAGGAAGTTTCAAAGTAAAGCTGTAAGCAAATTAAAGCGCAGCTGTTTTCACCACAGAAAGTAACAAGTTACAGTTTGAGACTCTCTTGGAGGAGCCCTCAGGGCACTAACAAGCCAGCAAGCCTTCCTCTACGCCTCTCCGAAATCAGAGGGGCTCCCTTCAGGCTCAGGTGAGCGTCTTCTCCATCCATACAGCACTAGCACGTGGCAGCAAACACTATCCCACTTCCCCCCAGGTGTATTTCCAACACCAGCTCTGTGCGGTCTACGCAGACGGCCTCTACCAGAGAGCACCCAGCCAAAGCACACAGGCAGCTACCATCAGCGCGTGCCACAGCACAAAGTGTAACTTACAGGGCACAGCATAAGGTGGCACAAACCACAGCGCTTAGAGGCACTGCAGGTGAAACCGGCTTGAAGTGCAACCCACAGGGAAGAGCAGAGAATGTTTTCAACGCCACTACCATTTTCCTGCACGTTTTATTACAGCTTAG
The DNA here is from genome assembly GCA_013398295.1 of Chionis minor. Taxonomy (NCBI): domain Eukaryota; kingdom Metazoa; phylum Chordata; class Aves; order Charadriiformes; family Chionidae; genus Chionis; species Chionis minor. The sequence goes on along the minus strand of VZSF01002719.1, from coordinate 125,444 downwards.
AACACGTCCGTGGCTCAAATCAGGTCCCCTTCAGCTTCCTACTGGCACGTTACAAGGATTGCTCCACAGGAAAGAGCGCGAGACTCTGGAAAACAGAGCCCTGTGCTCTCAATCCTTGCAAGACAGCAACGGCACGGAGCAGGCTGGGGCAACGGGGTGAGGAGTGACACGAGAAGCAGCAGCGTGACAAGTTCAGGACAACAACCACCAAGCAGAGAAGAATCACAAAGCCAAATCGTGAGCACTGCGGCTGCTGCAGACTGGAAACAGCATGAGTGAGCATTTTAGCTCACTCCACAGCTGCACAATTTTAAGTGGAGTATTATAGCGCATATTCAGCAAGTAATAATGACAATCTCAGGATGATACAGAGGAAAGGAGATAAATGCAGTCACATCTATCAGTTACCGCGCCTAATTTTTTTGTAAGAGTTCATTTATGGGAATGAAACACAAAGCGTTTTTCATTTAATTTTAAGAAACGTGGTGTCTTTAGACTTCCAGCTGTACATCTTCAGCTCCTGAAAGTCGGACAAAAAGCTTATTAGCTTGGACTCAAAGAAAGCGTAACGAAATTAGTGAATGCTCCAGAAAACGTATCTGAAAGGACACGTTTTTCTGAAGAGCGGGGTTTTGCCACTCGGCTTTAAGTCGACGGAACTCCATGTGGCTGGTGAAACAGAAAGGATGGTGAAATATTTTTCCCTTCTCTGTAAAAATTAAGTCACCGGCTGCCTCAACCAACGAACGCTCAAGAATAAAAACATTACTAAGGGGCGGCATTTCAGCTTTTTACCCAAACCGTTTCTCTGCCACTTCCCACAGCCCGCACTGGTACCATTCCCCGGACACCCGGCCCGCTGGGGTCACCCGCTGCCCTTCTCGGGACGCCGCCGAGCCCCGCCGCAGCGGGCAGCAGCACCAAGGCTCCCCGGGAGGCAGCGGTGCCGCCTGCTGAGAGGCCCCGGGGCGCCGCTGAGGAGGCCCCAGCGGGGCTGCGGCGCTGAGGAAACCCGCTCCCCCCCCGCCATCCCCGCCGGTTGCCGCCGCTCACCGATGAGGACGGCGCTGTCCAGGCCGCGCAGCTGGCTCAGCAGCGGCCCCCGCGCCTGGAAGATGGGCAGGCTGCGGCGCTGCGAGTCGGCGGGCGGCGGGTGCCGGCGCGGCGCGGGAGAGGCGGGCAGCATGGCGGGGCGGGCGGGGAGCGCCGCCTTCAGCCGCTTGGCCGGGGGCGCCCCGTCGCCCTGCGGCATCGCCCCTCCGCCGCCGCCGCCACCGCGCCTCAGGCCGCGCGTCGCCCGGGAGACCACTGCGCCCCCGCCGTCCTGGCGTCATCACGCCGCCGCGCCGCGCACGCGACCCGCCGCGGGGCACGCTGGGAGATGTAGTGCCGGGGACGCCGCCGGCGCCATTGGCAGGGCGCGGTGCGGGACAGCAGCCGCCGCCGCCGAACCCTGTCCCCTGGCGGGACCCGAGCGGGGGAACAGCCTCCAGCGGGCAGGTTTTACGTCAGTCTGTGACTTGTCGGCACAAATAACCCCTGGCATCGCCCAAAGCTGGCGCCGCACTCGCTGAAGAGGACTGGGGTATTCAAACACCCTTCTTTGTGGGACGGGCCACAAAGGTCTCGAGGGCAATTAAAGGCCAGGCGAGGCAGTTGCCTGACAGCAAGAGCCACTTTTGTCCCGGGGTATAAGTAAACGACGCTTCCAAGCTCTTCCCAGATGGGGATACTACGGTGTTACTCTCCAAAGAGCACAATCTCCAACGCTCCACCAGAGTAGAAGGACGCGCTAAGGAAAGCAGCTGCCGAAGACCGAGGATGGACAAGCTGCCTTACATGACTTCAAAGAGCAGGTCACCCTCCGGAGGGGGCACATCGCTGCCCACAGCTGGGCTTTGGAGTTCCAGAGGGGTTTATCCCAGTCTTTCAGCTTCATCCCTGCTCCCCAATGTCCCACCAGCAAACTACTAAGAGGCTCTCAAACACTGAACTAAAAAAAGGCAAACAAAAAAAGTTTTTCATCTAATTTCTGCCTCAAAAGCTACCCTGAAGCAGCACTGCCCAAAACATTTTTAGTTCTCCCAGAGAGTAAGATTTAAAATCTATTTTGGGGGAAAAAAACCCCACCACTCCCTTAAGTTTTCACAACTTTTAAGAGACAAAATGCAGATACAAAGGGACTCGCCAATTAGATTCTCATCAGAAACTAATACACTGCTTGTGGACAAAGCATCTCCCCGTGACATCCCAACACGTTCATCTCCTGGACTACAAACAAAAAACTGCGGCTAGTTCTTAAGAACAGCAAAATCTGAGAGTAAATGAGATGATCGCCATGTGTCAAGGGTGAGCCTGTCCTCCCAAATTTGGCAGAAAGATGCAGTTTCAACAATATCTGGTTTTATCTATCATGATATAATCGATAAAGGGCTACTCAGTACAGTCCACAACATCTGAGGAGGGGCTGAACGCCACGAGCTGAACAGTGCTCCAAATTCCTTTTGCGCCTCCTCATGTAGATACTTATAATCAACGTAACTTCAAGATAAATCCCACTCGGTGTCACTGACCTGTGTTGGATACACAATCCTCCTGCAACAAACATCACACACACCCCATGAATTTAACATCTCGAGCGGACAATCCTGTTTCCTGGCAGTTCTGGGACACTTGTGGGAAAAGCTTGCATTAATGCCATCTCTTCAGGGACTTGCTTTTTCCAGCCTCCGGCTTTTCACCAACTGCCTCAAGACTGTAGGATTATACAAAAGATTAACAAAAAAGGATCCACAAGACATTTTATTTGACTCATCATCTGAGATAATTTGAGCAGTTCCGACTCCAGACAAGTTTTCTTCCCTAGTGCTCCAAGTCATTTAATAACTGTTAGAAGTGTGTGTGCATTTCGTAGAACTACCTATTTAACCGAACCAGTAAGACTCAAACCTGGTCATCTGAACACACGGTCTTTGGAAGAAAAAGCCATCAAAATGTAGGATCAGCCTGCAAATGTATTCACACAGAGGCAGATTCCAGAAACCCAACCGGCAAAATGAAAAGCCTGCATTACGCTGCATGTTGTATTTCTTACGATTCAAACGAGACTGGAGACAATAGCTTCTCAGATTAAAAAAAAAACCTTTGCCATTGAAATAGGGACTTACGCTTTCAGCCGTCTTGTAGCTGTTTTATGCAAGAATAAAAAAATGAGTTAAAACCCCAAAAGTTGTTTTTGTCTCCTGTAAAGTTTCCCATATAGTTTCCTGTATCAAATAACTTGAAAAAATGCTCTAGAAATGACTTTAAACAAGTACTCATGGTCTTGTTAACTGAAGTTGACAGGAAATTGTTTCCAGTTTCAGTTTTTTGGCTCCATTGGGTCAGTATTTTCATTACCAGCACAATAAATTCCCTGCCTGGGAAAGACACTGGTAGCCTGGAATTGTCTTAGATTAGACTGCTGTTTCATAAAGTGCTTGTATTCAAAACCACAGAGCCGTCAAAAAGTGTCCTTTCTGCGATGGGGAATGAGAGAGTCCCCAGTACGGAACTTTATTCAGGTCGTTCTCTCCCAGTTGTCGCTGGGTTTTGGCACAGACACTTATTAGCCTCCGAGGCGCTGACCTTCTCCCCACGCAAATCCTCCTGGACGTTCTTCTGGCAAGGGATTGTAATTAGGATCATCTTCTGGTGTATCAAATATTGCTTTCCTGGAAAACAGAAATTTGATTTATTTTTTTTTCCTCTTTAGAATACATGTTTCACAATAAGGCCAAGACTGCTCAAATTCCGCACACGTACAGCATCCTCCCTTAGAACCAGCCTGCCAAAGCATCAGTGATTTATACCCAAGTCACACGTGCTCCCCAATTAGAAGCCATCTGGAAGAAGGTCTAGAGTTATGTGCCTAAATCAACCGGGACTGGCAAGATTCAGATGAAAGTTAAAATTCCACCTTCAGCGTAAGGCAGAATTTCATACAGCTGGCATGTTCTCCCAGGACAGGCTAAGGGAGCAAAACAGGAATGGGATATTGAAGAGCTCTTCACATCTTGAGAAGGGGACAAAGTAAGAGTCAAACACAGGCAGTATTATCTCAATCTCACAGGCAGGATGCAGGCACTGACAGGCAGACTTGAAATCCACAGAAGAGTCTGCATTTGGGATACTACAAGCTTGGGTTTCCTATTTATTACAAAAATTATGCTTAATCTAGCCAGTTATTTCGCCACTCTCAAAACTAGTTTTAGACATTCTCTCTCTGTAGATTTGTTTAGCCAGAATCAAAAATGTAGTAAATTCTTTGAAAAAAACAAACAAACGAGTCACAGGCTGCACACAAGCAATCATTATATTCAAACTGAGTTAAAAGTAAAGTGTATTTAACGAGACAATTCTTAGAATAGCTAAAGGGATTATTTCTCTTCACTCAGAGCAACAGGCCTGACTGTCAGAGAAGTTTTCAGAACAGGGAAAAAAAAATATTACCGGGGTATTACAGGATTACAGGGCAAGATATCAAAGAAAATTAAAGCATCTGGGAAGAAGAAATTCACAATTCTAGACCCACAGAGCTCAACTTTCAATGTCAAGCTGCTCTCACCCAGGCTGCTGTACGGCATTACAGAGAATTACAGCCCTCCGTGCACAAGGGAACAGAGTAGGAATAGCACCACTCGATAGCACAAACACTGAAGTCTTTTGCCAAAGTTATGAAATAGAGAATGATTTACAGATGAAAAAAATATTAGATATTTAATACCTCAGTCCCTCTGTTCCCACACAGCAGGACTCACACCTCAGTAAGAGACACGCATCTTTGGTGCCACCAACAGGCAAAACTCAGTTAGCAAAGACTAAAAAGTGCTACGAAAGAAACCAAGGGTTACAAAACCCCTTTAGCCCTTGTTTGCAAGTTAGTTCCTCTTACACGGCTGTTGCCAAACAAGTACAGACATACCACAACTCTGTCTCAAACTGTCCAATTTACCATAAATCGATGTAACAGCTATGAATTATGAACAATTATGAACAGTTTTCCACACAGGCACTTTTTCTACATCCGTTCCAAATCAGACACCGATACTTACAGGACAGATGGTGTTCTCAGCAGTTTTCTACCGCCGGGCTGATTGGGAAAGACATCCTCTAAGAAAAAATATATATGCCCAACAGCAATGCCTAGGATACAAAGAAAAGTTAAATGGCAATTTTCAATACTCCTCCCTTACAACTTTCAAATGTGTTGCTACAGTTTTCAGGGGGAAAAACCCCACACGTTGTTCCTTTCACAGAAAATACGACAAGAAATAGAGAAATACAAAAAACAATAAAGCATGTTGACATCAGATGAAAAGCTTAACTTGTGCTACAAGCCATTAGTACAAGGAAAACTGCAAGTCAATATTAAACATACTGATGTTTTGGCTTTATTAGCATTAATAAAAATAGTTATATAAGCTATTTTACTTCAATAGTCTGATGCCTGCAATCAGATTATGTACCTGGGCTGATCCCAAGCAATAAAAAGCCAAAGCATCATCTTTCTATCCTTGTTACAGTACAAAATACACTATGGAGTTCAGAAAGCAGCCAAAGCCTGGTATAAATATAGCACCACTATACCAGATTAACTAACACTAAGTAAGAGGCATTTAGCCCTTTGTTTTTCCCACATTTCTCATTTCATGTAAAACACCAGCAGGAACAAATCCTTGTGATTCTTGCAATTCCTTACCCAGGAGATCCACAATGATGGAGTTCCCCAAAAGCAGCGAAAAGCCCATCAATACCCAGGGTAGAAATGGGGCTTGAAAGATGAGAAGGCCAAAAAAGTTCATGCGGACATAGGGATTCCTGCGGCTCCATACGTACACAAGCATTATTGTGAATGCCTGACCTAAGAAAACCAAGTTCACAAACAGGCCAAAAACCTGGGATGGGTAGTTAAAGAAAACAGTTCACAAAACAGTTGTTGTGAGGTCAAGCATGAGAAGAATTTGACAATTTAACCTGTAATTCTCTTATTTTCCATACAGCTGCTAACTCTACTTTCCCAGGTTCAAGTAAATCAAACCTACTCTCAAATTCAACACCTACAGCAGGATTCAGGGTACCCGCAGCATGAATAATCTCTTTAAAGTATAATTTAGCATGAAATAACTGAAGCACCAGCATTTATCTTAGACAACCTGAGCATGATTACACACCTGAGCAGGTCCTTCTTATCTGATAATCTCATTTCCATAATCCTGCCAAGCACTGAAAAGCCTGAGAAGAGCAGTACAGTATTTAACAGCAACAATCACAAAGCATTCAAAACTACTTTAACAAATACTGTTATCCCTCGTACTACAAGCAAGATATATTATCATCTAAGAATTAAGATAGAAGTAACATTATAGTTATAGTTCTCATCTGCATATCTTTAGCTTTACGAAAGTAGTCTGGAATTAAAAAAAAAAAGGATACAGTCATTAGAAGTCCTCCAAAAAGGAACATAAATACAAAATCTGCCGTCCGACCTCGAAAAGAGCCTTCTTCAAGCATTCGGCAGTAACGATATCTGAAGTCGCAGGTCAGGAAAATCTGATTACAAGTGAGTTTAAACAGAGATCCAAGCAGAAAGGGATTCAATTACACATGAGCTTAGAGGTAAGTTTTGTATCGATTTACTTCACCAATTCGCTCTTCCTGGGTGCCCCAGCAGAGAAGGCAGACCCAGGAGAAAAAAGTTACTTGGAATTTTCTCCTCTATGTCAGAAACAACCCGATGGATCAAGTTTGTAAAACGAAGACTTAACGCCACAAAAATAAATGACAAAGCTCTTGATGAGTTGTGAAGGAGATCCTGTTGATGTCCATTCATGACATCAGTGAAGTCGGCATTGCTAAACTCCCAGGAACTTCATGGTGGAGCAGAACTGAACTTTTGCCTATCTGCACGTACAGCAACACGCCTGTACGCTGGAGCTCTGCTTTCCAAAGCAAGAAAGCAAACTTGATGAAGGATACAAAAAGATCATGTTAAATAAAAAATTAAAGCCAACTGGTCCAAAGAATAAGTAGTTTGTGATTAACCTCCATACCTGGAAATAAGACAAATACAAGGGTTTTAAACACGAGAACTTATTTTTATTGTCTAAACAGAAACACAAGTAACAGCGTAACTGAAATGTCTTTTGCAGTCAATCAGTTTGAGACTTAACCTAAGATACAGTGATCTGTGCTCTAGTTTAATTAGCTTTTTTAAGATACGTCAACGTGAAAAGTCACAATCATTTGCAAGATGCAATTTTGAGAAGACAAGCACTTCCAAACACTGCAGTTTACCTAAAAACCTCCCGTACTTTAGAAAACACTTACTTGAAAGTGTTTAAATATTAATTCAGGGTTGAAATACAGCTGAAAGGGCGTGATTAGTTCTAGTTGCTGAAAAAGAAGAGAACATTTGGATGGGATCAGAACACCAAGAAAAAGCTACACGTGCCCAAATAAGCGACCCCCTTCCTCTGTGCCTAGAAGAGCCCAAGGAGCTCCCTCCTGCTCAGCGCACCGAGCTTTCCAGCAAGCGCCGGCGCCCATCATCTCACCGGCCCCCTCACGGGGTTACGAGTTATCTGCGCTTTGCTCCTTCCCGGCTCTCACGGTAACGGGACCCTGGAAGAGCCGCTCTCGGGGCCCCGCTCCGCCCCGAAGGCTCTGGGGGTGTAGGCCGGGCCGTGGGGCGGGTGTCGCACATAACCCCTTCCGCGGCTCCCAAGCGCCCTCCGCCGCCTCCCCCCAGCCCGCCGGCCCGGCTCCACCGGCGCTCGCCCCCCCAGCTCCCGGACCGGCTCCCTCAGCCGCGGCGGGCGGCCCCGGCGGGGCAGCCCCACCGCCCACGGGCCAGGCCCCTCCCTGAGGCCGGCNNNTCTGCGCCTGCGCGCAGCGCCCCCGCCGCCAACCCCCTCCCAACGTCCCGCGGCGGAGCCAATCGGCGCCGACGCTGCGCTCTGATTNCTCTCTCCCTTGGCTTTCCCCGCCCCCCGAGCGCTGGAGCGCTTGGTGATTGGGCGGCGCGTTTATGCTGTCGGCCACTGATTGGCCGCCGGCGGGGCTGCCCCGCTGAGGGAGTTCGAACGAGGCGGGAAGCGGTGAAGGGAGCGGAGCGGCCGGGCGGCGGCGGGGCTTGGGAGTGGCCCCGGGCGGCGGCGCTGGAGCGGGAGGAGCGGCCCCGGTACGGCGGGTAACGGCGCGGGAGCCCGCGGCTGCGCTGCGCCTCCTGCGGGAGCCGGTTTCCCCCCGGCTCCGGGCTGGGCCTTCCCGCCGGCAGCGAGGCCCGGCTCCCCGGGGCCTGCCGTTCCCTCTCCGCGCCTCATCGGCCCTCAGCCGCCGCCATGTCGGTCGATCCCATGGCCTACGAGGCGCAGTTCTTCGGCTTCACCCCCCAGACGTGCATGCTGCGCATCTACATCGCGTTCCAGGACTACCTCTTCGAAATGATGCTGGTGGTGGAGAGCGTCATCCTGAAGAAGCTGAACGCGTTTCCCGACTGTAAAATCAGCCCCTTCCAAATCCGGAAAAGCACGGAGAAATTTCTTCTCTTCATGAAGGAGCACTTTGATAAACTCTTCAGTAAAATGGAAGAAGTGCTGCTGCAGCTGGTGCTGAACATCCCCAAGAACGTGCTCCTTCCCGAGGACAAGGTCCAGGAGCAGTATCCCTACACCAGAGAACAGTTCCAAGCGCTCCAGGATGAGATCCGTCAGCTGCAGCAGCAGTACCGGGCTGAGGCGGCCGCCGGGCAGGCGCTGCGAGCGGAGCTGGAGGAACAGAAGGCCGTTCGGGCAGAGCTTGAGAAGATTTTGCAGTGGTTTGATGGGCTTGACAATATCTGCAGGGAGCACGGGACCAGCAACTTCAAAGAAAGCTTCGCTTTCTTGACACAGAACTCGAAGAAACTGCAAGATGTGCTGAAAGACGTGGAAGAGAAAAGCAAGAAAATAAAGAAGCACGAGCAGTTATTGTAACGGAAATGCTGAAAAGGCAATAAAAATCATTTAGACAGCTTGCTTGAAATAATAGGGGCTTCTCTTTCCAGAAGCACCTCCCCTGATCCCTTAAATCCTCCAGTCCTGCCAGGATCTCGACTAAAAACTGCTGAACTGTGTCGGTTTGCAGCTATTCAGCACCTCTCTGGGAAGCAGGGAGAGCAAACAGCCTTGTTTTTCTGTGTAAGGTATCTCTGAAAACGGTGACTGGGAATAAATTTAGGGTTGGATAGCCTGGCTGTGAACGTACCTTATGAACATTAACTTCGAACATAACATGGCATCTGTTTATTTTGATTAGTTAGGAAAAAAAATTAATAATCTGCCTGTAAGAATGTCTACATGAGTTTCCAGACTGATACCAACTCCCGAGTCGACGTTTTCGTCAGTGAGGACGTGGGAACTTGGTACCAGTATCCCAACGGAGCGGATTTGCACCGGCAGTGTCGTGTTAAGGCGGAGGTGCCCTTCGCTGTGCTTTGAGGCCAACGACCAGGAATTCCCTAGAGAAGAGTGAGACAGCAACGCTGTTGTCAAGGTTCTGATGAGAAACAGGGCTATGGGCATTGATGCTGAATTTCAACCCAATTTCTGACGTTTCAGGGTTCCTTACCGCTCCGCAGACGTTTGCAAAGAGGCAGCTCGTGTTTCCTTTCGGCCAGGACAGCATGCAGCTCCATAGACTGGAGATACAGAAGCCACTGGAGGAAATGAGCAACTCCATCACTTTGTCCTACTTTACCTTATGTTGCTTTATACATTGTTTGTTTGTTTTTATTTTTTGTTGTCCAGTGTGTTTTTTCTACTAACTAGCAATGTGTATTTTATTCATGTTTAATCAGGTTTTCCCATAGAAATGTTGAGAAGACTGACTGACATGCTTGAGTTCTTTGGAATCACTTAATTAAGCTTATTCTATCTGTACTTGATTCAAAGTACATTACACTCTGTGTGTGTTTTTCTGTTGGCCTCAGCAGGTTTTGAATCTGTACGGACGTATCCTGAAATCTCAATACTAATTTCTACTTTACTAGCACAGATGTTTTTGACATTAAACTTGTGGATAATTTAGCAGTTACTGCAATTAAAAAAAAAAGTATTAAAAGCATAAAATACACTTTGCAATTCTTTCTTCCCCGACTGCTGAAGGCTTCATGCAGAATCAGCTTGGTAAGAGCAAGAGTTTTAACCGTACGTGGCCTCGATGCGCGGCTGGAGACTTGGGCGACTCGGTGGCCGCTCTTGAACTCCTCAGAGGAAATGAATTTCTGAACATTTGTCTGTGCGGAGGCTGGAAGTTCAGAGCAGGAAAAAATAGGGAATTGGCTAAAAATTAACTTGCTTGTTTGGAAAACAAACTTAGTGATTTAAAATGTATCTAGTATTCTCTAGCCTGAAGTTTGAAGAGTAGAAAAATGTGATTAATCCAATGTCCACTGTAGATAATCTTACCCAAAAAGTATGTCTTCATCTTGTACTGTTACCGTCAGTTTCGCTGCAGAAATCAAGCAGCCACCAGGCTGTAAATTGAATGCAAACATGTAGATATTGTTGCATTTCATGCTAAATTGTAAAGAACAGCATTTGGAAAATCTAAGGAAGAGAGGTGATAACTTGAACCCAAAGAGCCCGTGAGCGGTTCCACAAGAGAATTGCAAGCGAGAGTTTGACAAAGCGGGATGAAACAAATTGTGATGCACAGTTGAGCTGAAGTCTGCCCAAATCTCCTGTCGTGATAGTCATTGAAATCCTCAAAGTAATTGGTGTTTTGTATGAGAAAGAAAGAGGAGGAGGAAGAGGTGTGAAAGATAGTGCTGATGTGTGTGAAACCTTCCACTTCCTGCCTGTGATCTCTCTCAGCCGGAAATTTACCACACTGAGCTTTGTTTAGGCTTCTCTTCAGCCCGATTAAATGCCGGTGGGCTGATGGCAAAACCCTTTGGTTGAAATAAATGCCATACGGAGAAGAGCAGATCTGTGAAGAAAAAAAAAGAAGTTTGCCATGATCCCTCTGGAGATACCAGCTTCTTAAAGTCAACCACTACTAAAATCCTGTAGCCTAATTTCTCCTCTTTGTTTTTCTTCATAAAATCACTTTTAAGAATAAGTCTTTAACCGGGGGGGTGGGGGGGGTACCTGGAGCAGGGTGTTGCCGCACAGAATCCTTCCCAAAGCAGTAAGAGTCTCGGGAGGAGATCCAGCGTGTCGCTGTAATGCACGCGGCAGCAGTACGCTGAAGAACAAGCGTTTTGCAAGAGGGAATAATGCTGTTTTTGTAAACGCTTGCCTATGAAATGCAAATAAGCATTAAAAGGCCCTTTTAATAACATTTCCAATGAAACAGCGAATGAAATGGCTATCCGCAGAAGTCTTAGTGGAGAGGGGGGTGACACCCATGGGAGCTCACCTTGCCGAATGCCGGCATTACGGCGTGAAACCGAAAACACTGTCGCAGCGCCAAATTAGCACCAGCGAAGCAAAATCCTTGAGCCCCGTGACCGAACCCAGGGCAGGAGCCCCCCTGTGCTCCCCCAAACCCCACGGTGCCACCGCGGCCGGGCTGTGCCGCTGTCCGGGGGACACCGGCGGCAGAGGGCACCAGGAGATCGGCCGGAGGCTCCGCTGGCAGAAAAGGCTGGATTGGTTTTCCCCCCTCCCTGTACCTTCCCTGCGCGCCAAGAACCGCCAAGTGTCTCCTCAGATAAATCCCTTGTTTCACCCTTAATGAGCAGGAGACGCTTTTTTTTGGGCATTGTGCGCCATAAGAGACCACGTGCCACCGAGTTTATACACCCCAACGCTCTATTTTCCTTTAAAAAGGACTTATTTTCACTCATTTGGCCTCAGACCCCTGCGCCTTCTCCTCTCCCCACCAGGCAGCTTGCACAGCGCCTAGCTCTTCTCCAGGACAGTTTTCATTTCTGTCATTTCTTTCCTGGTACAGTTGTGGGCGAGCAGGGAGCGCTGGTACTGGGCATGATGGTTGTACTGGGATTCACCTGGACGTCGCTGTTGCGGTGTGATACAGCAACACATGGAAACCGCAGCACAAGTGTCAGGTAGCGACGGCAAAATCCCCTGTAACGTCAAATAAATAAAGATCTATAATAAGTAAACTGGATATTAAGCAGCCAGCCCTCCCGGTGCGGATCGCTGGCAGGGAGCAGGGAGCGCTGGGCTCGGCAGGGCCGTCTCCGCACCGACCTCCTGCGATCGCCCCTTCCCACCTGCTCCCCAAAATGACGCCCTGTCCCGTGCACTCTCGTCATTCGAGTCATCATAATAACGACATATTTTAAAAGAAATTGTTTCCTGATGCTCTGGAGAATGGTGTGGGGAGGCGCCTTTGGCCAGCACCCGCCACCCTTGGGACAGGAGCCAGGGAGCTGCCGCCCCACTTCGGTAAAGCTCGTTAGGCAGCTGCCTGCAACGCCCCACTCTGCTCCGGCTGCTGCTGTGCGGATCCCTAATTGCCAGGGAACCTCCTCAGCCTGGGCCATCCCACCTGATGAACTGCTTGCGCAGTGTGATGGCTTCCAGGGAAGGGTTTTCCTCCCAGCTTCACCTGCTGCTGGTTCCAACAGTGCCAGAGGAGCATTCCCAGCCCCGAATCGTGCTCACGCGTCTGTGCGGCCCCTCCGGGTCCAGATGTCCGCAGTTCCAGATGTGAGCAGCTCTATGTACCCCAACTCCATCACTGGCGGCCTCTGTCCGTCCTTGTCCTGCTCTCCAGGGACTCCCATCCCTCGCGGAGGCTGGTGCCAGCACGTCGGAGCAGTGATGGCCACGGCACGTGTCCCGTCGGGGACAGCGGGAGTGGTACGGGATGGCACCAAGCTGCTGCAAGAGAGGGAACTGGGGCTGGCTTTTAAAGAAAAAGGAGAACTTCCCCGTGGTTGATTTTAATGCTCGTTTTCTGTGAATGATTGCGCAGAGCTGGAAGATTCCAAGAGCCCCAGGCTGGGAGCGAGGCACTTTACAAGACCCAATGCAAAAAATACAACCAGCTCTTGTAAAATGTTACCAAGAGCCTTTTGCAGGGGGGAAACAGCCCTGCTGCAGCGCGCTTGCTCCGATAAACATCCTGGCAGCAGAGCTGAGGTCAAAGGGAAGCAAAGCCGCCGGTTTTCTTACCGGGATAATGTCCACTCCTGGTCTGGAGACACGTGGGAGCCCCAAGGCTCGTTGGGGCGAGGGACATCCCAGCAGCTGGATATGCTGTCGGGCTGGGGAAACCCTTCGAGCCCCACTGCAGCTACAGGGAATATCAGGTTTTCAGCAAAACTCATCCCAAGGAATAAAAAGTGCTCAGTGGCTGCGCGGAGGATGTGCCACCAGATTTGCAGCCCCCGCGCATGGAGGAGGGGGTCGGGTGCAGCGGGGAAGGAGCTGGCACCGTGTCCCAGGGGTGGTGGTGTCCCCAGAGTGTCCTGCAAATGCACAGGGGGGCTCAGTTCCCAACGCAAGGGGGAAAAGGATAAACAAAATCAAGAAATTCTCAGTCAGCTTGAGCACCCGGGGCCAGCCCTCCTCGACGTATATGCTGAATGACAGCGAAATTAGCAGCCGTTAGTAAGCCCCCACCTGGCAAAATGCCAGCCTTACGCCGAGGGGGGGTACCATATGCCTCTTCATTATAAGCTTTAATTACAGGCAGCAAACGCCGGGGGCAGCCACACGCTTTCAATTGCTTCACCTCAAGCTGGCGCCGGGTCAGCTGCCTCCTTCCCTGGCAATCCCACGGTGGCTGGGGGCTGCCGTCCCCATCCCTGTCCCCGTCCCCATCACCGTCCCTGTCCCCATCCCCGTCCCGCAGCAGGGACCAGCAGGGCAGGGAGGAGATGCTCATGTGACACCATCCTGTTCTAATGATGAAAAAAGCCTGTTATGCCAAAAAAAAATTCTTTGACAGGGATTTTGGCTGACTCAGACGAAGCAAGAGCTTCCCGAAACTGCCCCGAGAAACCTCCTCTGCCGAAAAACAACAGAGCTCGATGGGCCAGGCTGCAGGGAGGCAGACGGGCGCTGCGAGTTGTCCTGGCCGGTGTGCGCGGCCACTCTCCCCTAATGGCTTTGCACATCACACACCATGAAATCAGACGGCGGCGAAAGCACATAGTGCCTCGGTGGGATTTACGGAGAGGTGCCCTCGTGCTGCCCCCCAGCCCCGGCATTAAAATTAATGGGGCGCAGAAAATGGGCATTCAGATCATGTTAGTGGCAAAACATTGATTTACTCAAGCAAAGAAACTCGGTCAGGGCTTGACGCTGGCCATGTTTGCTGGACCTCCCCGGCAATCGCTTTAAAAAAGAACGCGGTAAACAGCTTTTTCCGACTCGAGCAGAAAGAAAGAAAAACCCTTGAAATGTTTTGCAACAAAGGGGTCACTTTCACATGTAAGATCACTTTTTTCTCCCTAATTAAACCATAGGAAAGAGGGAGTGGGATTAAACAGCCTTTGCTCGAGGGAAGCCTTGAAGGTGGCCACACAGCTCTGTGCAGAGCAGCATGGATAAGGACAAAGGGTGAAGTTTATAACAGGGTTACTCTGGGTTGGAGATGTGTTGTCCGAGGGCTGATCGCTCCCCCTTCGCTGGGGACAGGAAAAACCACGTTCCTTGCACAGCCCGGCATGGCTTCGGCTGCTTCCCCGGCCATTCATCCTCCCTCACATCCATCCTACCAACACAGCGGTGAGTTTTAAGGGGCAGTCGTGGCTCCCAGGGCCAAACTTGGAATGACAAAATGCAATTCAGAGGTTGGTTTGGCTCCACCTTGGCTGTAAGTAAAGACTCCGACTTTTGCTTTAAAACCACCCTCTCTTTGTAGCCAGACCGTGCCCAAAGCCCGGGCAGCAACCGCTCACCAGCACCCAAACCTGCACCTCATACGGACACGCACTGGCATCTGAGACCCAGCAGAAACGTCTTCCTGTCTTTTGTTGGAAATCATCATAGGAAAGTTAATTTCAGCCTGAGGAGGGAAAAAAAAAATAAAATAAACTAAGAAATGAACTAGAGAAATAACGTTGAGGCAAGATTGAGCCTTTGCAGCTCATTTCCCCGTGTGGATCCTGCCAGGCAGTGATGTCCCAAAACTGGACACTCTGGACCCGATGGTCCCACGCCTGCGACCCGTCCGCTTGCGGTTCTCACACCCATCGGCTGTTCTGGTTATTTGTGTGCCCTTTCCCCTGGCAGCTCCCCAGCCCAGCACCTCACTACTCACCTCTGCCCGGGCAGCAGCACCTCCCGTACGGCTGCTTCAGGGGATTTTGTCACCTCATTTCCCTGCAGAAAGGAAATTCTCCCGCTGCTTTGCCTCACCTATCCCTGCCGGTCTGTTATTACTCCTACATACACAATTCAGAATATTATTCCCTGCTGTCACCTTAATTTCTAATAATTAGTATTTGGTGTAATGCTACAGTAGAATTCAGCTCTTAATGAATATTATAACAAGCACTAAATTATAATTTACTGCTCAAGAAATCCATTTTGAAACACAGCCCATTTAAGAGAAAATGAGGGGGAACGCCTTTCGAGCCATTTACCTGGCTGGATGAAAACCCAAATCGAGTCTGTAGGGAGATCCCAAAATGGCCATAAACCCTGGGAATATTTACTGGCCTGGGACATGTCACCGACCATGTCCTGGGACTGGATGTGCAGTGGTGGCAGCGACATGAGTCACCGAGGTGGGACCAGGACGCCGCCTTGCCGGGGAACAAGCAATTATATGACTTCAATATTTTATTCACTTCCTGACACAACACTGGGGTGTTAATCCGCCAGCGTGGGAGTGGGCGATAGCATTAAACCAGAAAAAGTCTTTGTGCATTAACAAGTCCTCGATGTCCCCGTCTGCCCACCCCAGCCTCCGCTGGTCCCTCTTGGTGTGGTTTTCCTTCCTCTCGTGGCGCTGGTCGCAGCGGGTTCAGCCCCGTTGCTGTGGCACTGGGGCACATCTGGGCATGTTTTTGCAAGCCAGTTGCACAAACTGCTTCTCCTGGAGCACAAAGCAATGCAGTACCCTCCGCACCCCCTAAGGCTCGGCTGGTCGGGATCGCTGCAGCGCCGAACGACCCAGCCACAAAGAGGGTTTTGGTGTTGGTGCGTTGGAAACAAGCCAGGAAACCCAACTGAGAGAGGACAAAAACACAGAGGGGAAAAAAAAAATTGGAGGAAAAAAAGTTTAAAGTGATCTTCAGCAGCTGCCTCGAGCCAGCAGGAGCTGGTGTTGGAGCTCATCCCCCTCTTTCCTGTGCCGTGTCAGCCCCTGCCCCTTGCAGCTGCCGAGCCCCAGCCGTTTCTGCCATGATTTCGGGACAGCCGCAGCTGTCTGTCCTCATCGCCACCCCAGCGAGGGTCATTCCCTTAACAGAAATGCAAAAACTGGGCTTGTTAGGGATAAACATCCCCAGGTGAGAAACAAAGATACATGGATGATAAAATTCGAGCAAAACCCATCTCTGTTTTTACTGGGGCTGCATCTAGCAGGCGGTAATCGCTGTATCCTTCGTTACAAGCAGTGGTGCCACAAAGTACTTTTTGCTCGGTGTTTGCGAAATAAATAGCAGGTTTTCATTTTAGTGTAGTTTGCTGGGAAACACCAGTCGGCCTCTCACAAGCAGAAAGGGAAAATGAAGCTGTAACGTCCTAACGTGGAGCACAGCCGGGCCTCGTTATCCTCCTCCTGTTGTCAGGGATCAGCTCAGACAGGGACATTTCTGTGCCGGGATGAGTTTCCTGGCAGACAACAACTGGCTCAGGGCACAAAGGGGGCTCCTGCTTTCTTCAGGGAGCGAGGAAAGGGAGGGTTAGGGATTTCCTAAGCTATGCCTGCACTTGGAGACTTTGCCAAAGCAGATAATACGGCAAAGGCCACCTACAAACAACATGGGTCATCGGCAAAACGGCGCATCCGTTCCCCCAGCGCATCCCCTCCTGACAACACAACAGCAAAGAGCCCAGCTCCGCTGCAGAAACACACTTCAGGATACGATACATACACGTTTCTCCTTGTTCCATTTCTTTTCGCTGTCTGAGCCCAGCCGAGGATCTAGACCTGCGTAGGAGACCATTCCCGGCTGGAAAGGTTTTGGTCTCCCCGTTTCTGTCCCCTGATTGGGAAGCCAAACAGAAAAAAAATCAGCTTGTGGGAATGAGAAGCTGTGCCCGGCTCGTTCAGCCGAAGGGAACCTGGAGTGTGTCCCCCCAGCGATGGGCCATTTCAGGGGACACCCAGCATTCAGGGGGACTCGGTCCCTCCTGGGAGCTCGTTGTGGTACTGAGGAACAGGCTGGGAAGGCGTCAGGAGAGTGAATAAAGCCCGGCGCTATTTGCCCTAGTGAAGAGACGAGATCCCCGAGCCAGCTCACCCTTTGTACCTCGGGTCCTTCTGCATTCCGACTGGGAGGCTGCTGGCCATTTGGACACCCCTGAATTAACCGGCGGGTTTAGCATCAGCCATTCTCGGGCCCATCGTGTGTCTGTTTGGGCAGAACATTAATGACAGGATGAGATATCACCTTCACCTTTTTTGTTTTTCAGTTTTTTTTGCGTGTTAAGAACAAGAAGAGAGCGGTGCCTCCCTGCGCCTCACCTGGGGGAAGGTCCTCGGAGCGCCATGGGATCAGCCGGTCCCAGTCCTGCCCAGCGGCACCAGCCGAGCCCGGGTTTGGCTGTGGTTTCCGCCACCCTGCAGAGTTAGGGCTAGTCTCAGGCCAACCTGTTTCAAAGCAAATTGCAGTTTTCTTTGGAAGCAAATGCAATTAAGGCAAGACAATGTCACAGGTCACATCACAGCCAGATGCTGTAAGTGGTATGGAAGCACCACGGGCTGCCTGAGCCTCTTCATCCAGCGCAAAGCCCAGGAGGGAAAGGGCAGGGATGAGAGGAGCGGCGCAGCCCTGGAAGCCTCTCTCCGCTGTAGCTGGAAGCACAGAGAGGGCTGGAATAGCAGTCGGCATGCGAGAGCCAGCAGCAAGCGTCGCCTCAGGAACCGCACTTACGCCACATGTCATTTCTGTGGAGTTTATTGTTGTTTTCTCTTCAGTTCTAGAGTACAAAAGCATGCAAAAAATAGCATCTCTATTCATGGTACATATTTACAGTGTAACGGCCACGTGCCATTACAGTACTGAGTGCATATACATCATGCTTGAATTATAGCAGAGTACATATATTTAACATCAAGTATAACAAGAGAAATAATACCAGAACAGGCCTATAAATCAGAAACAGCAGCAAAATTACGGCACGGACGATCCAAATTATATCCTCAAAAGCTGCAGTTTCTGTTTTGTTGAATTTACACTATTTTTTTGGAATGCTTTGACTGATGGCTTGTGGTTACTGATGGAGGGCCTGGGCATCTGCTATAGGGGAAGGGGAAGGGACAGCAACTTGCTCTCCAGCTCCTTTCCTTCCCTGGTCCCACAGGAGGCTGTGTTCAGAGTAACAGGCCCATGGGACAAATCCAGGTTAATTCAGGTTGGGAGGGACCTGATGAGAGCATGGTTGTCTGCAGGAGGCTCTGGGCCAGAAAAGAAACCCCTTTCGCTGCTTCACTCCGCAAACACCACTGTAAACGTGCGCTGGTAAAGCGGAGAAGTTTGGTACCCAAATGAAGTTACAGATACACAAAACCCTTGCTATCTGCTTTCCGATCTGCAGTATTCCTGCTGCACACCTGACACGCTCATGCTCCCAGCAGGACCCCCAGCACGGTCCTCCTTTCTCTGGAAGTGTTTTTACATTTATTGAGATCCCCATCCCCTCGGCACAGGAAGGAGCCCGCCTTCCCTGCCATTGCCCCAGTGAGTGCCACATCGCCCATCTCAAAGAAGGACCGTCTTTTATTTTAGCAGAACATTAATGCCAAGCAGCTAACAAAAGACAGAAGATGTGGGCTCTATGCCTGGAAATCACTGATAAAGGTGTCCAAGACCATAAATGAGCCTTTTAACTGGCACAGCCAGGCTGCCCAGAGACAACAACTCTCACTGCCTTTGCTCTGAAGCTCTGGCATCAGCTGCACCACCAAAGGATAACTTGCAGTCACGCAGCACCTTCTCACACATCCGATCGTGCTGTTTGGTGTAAGAAAACCCAAAGCACCAGCTACGGGACATTGCTCGCTGCAGCTGGGGGGCATGAGGGGCTCAGCGTGAGCAAGGGCAGCCGGGACCCTTAGGGAGTGCCGGTGCCTGTGGCTGGTGGGACAAAGCTCCTGGTTTTCTTGGGCAAGATGCGAGAGGGACAGCAGCAAACTGCAGAAAGCAAACAAGCTCCCCCAGCCACACCCCCCAGGAATGGAGAAAAACCCCCTTTAGCCCCTGCCGCAGCGCTGCTGGCGGCTTCAGGATACAGAGCCGCGCTGAAGGAACATAAAGTTCCTCCCACCAGCTCCCCCCTGCAAGCCTGGCGATAAATAAGGAAATTAAAGCCCATCCTGGGAGCCGTTTCACTGAGCTGCAATTTGTTTTGCGAGGAGCAGCTATGCCGCCCCCCCGCCAGGCTCCCTTTGGACGTGGCCATACGTGAAATCAGCTTCCCCATGACCAAGCGTGATGAGCCCAACCACCAGCTGCCTCCGCCTTCCCCGTTTTATTCCCCAGGAGTATTTTCCAGGGCAGCATTTGTTAAACCACTCTCCCTAGGACCCCCAGACAACGCAGCTGGGGTGAGCCATGCTGCACTGCGAGGAGCTGGGGGTGCAAAATCAGCGGGTTTTGCAAGATTTTGCTTGCCTTGGGGGCCTGATTCTGGCACGCGGCAGGGGAGATGAAGACCCTCCGAAGGGGATGGACACGCACAAAGGGGGCACGGTGGCAGTAGTGTGCTGGGCTTGCCAGAGACCCCGTACCTATCCAGTGTCCCCCCCATGGTGTATCGCAGGGGACATGCCAGGAGAAGACAGCTAAAGCTGCCCCATTTTCAACTGCCAACCCCCACAACCTCCCTCTGCAGCAGGGAAGGGCTGCGGCCCCTCGCACCTGCAAACCCAACGGCACCGCTCCCTTGGCACAGATCTCCAGGGGCACTTCCAGCTCCGAAACTCAAAGATTTCTCTAACCTACAACCTGCAAGATGCAAAAAGTGAAGCATCAGCCGGGCAGGAGCTGTTGGCCCCAGATAGGACACGAACAAGATCCATAACTGATGCCACCACGACCAGCACAGGACGCGCCTGACTTATCCACCCTCGAAATGATGATAAAGAAAACATGTCAAAGACATTTGTGGCACTTGGTCTTTCAGAAAACCCAGTCTTTTCCCAGGCAGCTTGCTTCTTGAGTCTCAAGGCACTGAAAAAATAATAAAAAAAATAATCACAGCCCAGCCACACTTCCTGCTGTAGGCGATTTAGTCTCTCTTGCCAGCGCGGGCTCCTGGCGTTGGCCACACCACGGCCGCCCACCGATACGTCACTGGGGACCACCACCCAGAGCAGAGCCCCTGTGCGGGCACCACTGGGGGAGGCAGCTTTACAAATGCCAGGAGTGGTTCTCCACACACCCATTCGCTGGCTGCAATACATCATTAAAGAGATGAAAATCATCATTTATTTGCAAATGTGACATTCGCAGGGACACACTCCTGCCCAAAGGGTTAAAGACATTCACTGCAGTATTCCTTTGTGCCCATCAGGAGAGGCTAAACCAGGGTTTTTACTCAGCACCACCTCCCACACCAAAGGCCTAGAGGAGCCTAATGGAGTAAGACGGAGAGAAATCTACCTCCCGGAGAGCAAAAAGATGTGCAGTTTCCCCAGAAGAGAAATGTCATTCAAGGTCTCTCAATTTGGGTCTATTTCTAAGCTGGAAAAACCAACCAAAGCTGACCAGAGCCGACCGTGCCATCACACGGTGGGGAAAAGAGGAGCCCTCTCGGGACGCAGAGCCCAGCAAGCGCAGTTCGGAACATCCTGGTATCTCTTTCCACAGGATGCCGGTGCTGCAGGAATAGCACAGGCAAGCCAGCATTTCTAGGGGAAAAATACAGAGCACACAAAAAAGCAGCAGAGTGCACCGACACCAGCTGTCCTGGCCGCTCGGAGGAGCCCTGCAACGCCAAACCCCGTCCCCTCGTTCACAGCCAGAAGCGAGACAAGTATTTCCCCATCCAGCTAAAGAGAAAGACTTTCTGGAAGGGATAAGAAGGTTGGTTCACCAGAGACATTCATTTTCAAATAAATACTATCTCTTTAGTCTCTTCCTTTCTTCAGAGCAGAAATAGCATTGCTCCGAGCTGCCCTAACACGCACATCAAGAAGCAAGGATTTCATTTCGGCTAAATGAGAAGTAGAGTGTATTTACAGAGGAGTCCTACCAGGCCTTTGAATCAATCTGAGTGTTTCTGTTCCTGCTAGCGGGTCTGTTTAATTCCATTTCATGCACCTTTTTGGGCTGCTGTCTGCAATGCAATACAGATGGTTTCTAGAGTTATAAAGGAAAGACTTGCTGGAGAAACAAGGTATGCCAGAAGCTCAGCTGTACCACTCCGGTTGCTTCCTGGACCTGTGGAACCAGCACCAGAAGGATTTCTTTCAGCAGAAAGGGCAATTTTTTCACAGTAGGTTTTGGGATAATTATGAAATATGCCCATTTCCCCCATCCCCCTCCAAAACTGAAGTGATGCTCCAGCTACCACTAAAGGAACATGACATAGAGCTAATTTGTAAACGATTACTTGTTTGGTTGCGTTAGTTGAGGCTGAGAACAGCTTTCCTGTAGCCTTGCCCCGCCAGCTCCCACCCCCTAGAATAACCCCAACAACCGGCTGGATTAGCAAAGTGTCTCTCCGTCCCCAAGTTACTCTAACCATATATTAAAAATACAATAAATAACCCCACATTTTCAGTCTTAGAGCTCATTGAGCACAACCCAAATATTGCTTAGACCTCAGAAGAGCCATGGGGATAAGGACTACCGTTACTCCCTTTTTCCCCAGGGGTAAGGTGCCTTCCCAAGACACATCCTTGTCCCAAGATCATCCCTCTGCACAGGCCAGGGGCTCACCGGCCATTGTAGCCATCCCCCCATGCTGCTGGCAGCCCAGTCCTGCCGCAGCAGAGCTCCACCATGGCCAGCCCCAGGGACACCAGCTGGAAAGTGCCAATTTTCCTGCAAACCAGAGGACAGACAGTTTGCTCCTGCCCACCAAGGTGGCTGAAGACCAGCGAGGGGAAGCAGCAGGCTGGGGACGGGGAGCAGAAGGCACCAACAACAAAACCCGGTTAGGAAAATGTTGGGAACCACCAAACTAGACTGTAGTAAGTGGAATAGGAACACCAGTATACCAGCCACTACCAACAATCCTCATACACCTATCCCCTTGCGCAAAAAAATTAGGGGACAAAACTCCAAGTCCTCAAGATTAACCTAAAAAAAGACAGTAAGATGATTACGTAGGAACCAAATTTAATCGTGTCCTTTATTTAAGTACTATAAAATAAGAATCCAATCCCATTGGCTTCCCATGGGCAAGTTCAGACCCCATAAAGCTCAATGGAAAATACTGACTAGTATTTTGATGGATTGATGTCACTGGTTTTTACTCTCTGAGTCCAAGAGTGAAATTCCTGATTAAACACAGTCCGTACAGTCAACAGCTACTGAAATAGCTGCATTTGCCCTTTTAAGTGCAATCTCTCACCTGTGTCAAACCGTAGAGATGAAGCTTCTAATCCCAAGTTTAGAAGCAATCTATGGATAAAATAGCAGCATCAGCACGAGCATAAAAATTACAGTCTTAAAATAAAATTAAAAATTAAAGCTTTAAAAAACCCAAAAAATCAAGTTTTGATCTCATCTGTGTTTTGTAACTTTCCTTAGTCTAGACACCCTCCACCAACACCTTCCATCTTGAGGAGCTCTCCCAGTTTGGGTCATTTATCAGGAAATTAAAAGCATTGGGTATGTAATTTTAAAAGAGCTAAGAAATGAGCAAGGAAAAGGAAATCACGCTCAAATAAAATGAATCCCAAACCTGACGGTTCTTTTCATCTTTCAGAGGAAGGTCTGTGCGCACCGGACGGGACGCAATCCCAGCTCTTTGGGAAGAGCACCCTGGGTCAGCAGATGGCCTTGGTGCACTAAGCCTGTCCGTGTAACAGCATGTCCCAGCGCTCCAGAGCTCTACAACACTCAAAGGCTCGTTGCACGTTACAGAGAATATCGTGTAGTTCTGTTTTATAACACTGCCCTGCCTAAAGCCATTGATGCTGGAAGCATTTACACTGTGCAAAACCGAGGGATAAGAACAGAAGGGAAAAAGAAAGGCAGGCATGGAGTGACTTTGCCTTCCTTGTGTGACTTCCTTGCTCACTCCACAAGGAAGATGCCATCCTCATTTAAATGATACCCATAGAAATTTTGCTGCCAACTCCAACATTAGCAGGATGTGTCCTAGTATACAGAAGTGCTTTACCCGTGCATTAAATAAAACAGTTGACCTCTGACATAAGACATGGCTTTGATGCCTTCCCCCCGCCGGCAATGCTTCAAATAGAGAATGCAAAAAAGCAAGGAAAAAGTCTCCAGTCTGAACGACCCAGGAGACGACGTTTGGTTTGCTGCGTTACAAATAAAACCACATTCATTGGCCAACACACCCAACTACAAAGCCCACACACGAAGCACAAGTGGAGAGCAAGGCACACACAGAGGAGGGCACGGACACCTCGCCCGAGGAACGCAGCCGCCCACGAGGCCGAGCCAGCCCTCTGCCAGGGGACTCGCTCTTCTCCTTATCGCTGCTCAGTTCCTCCTCTCTGATTTTCTGGGTTGGTCTGTTCTGGGGTTTGTGTGTTGAGTTTTTTTGTTTTGTTGTTTTTTTTTTTTTTTTAAACTTTGCAGGCCCCGGCCTTGGCGATGAGCGCAGATGTGTGCTAGACAACACCACGATGGGTACAACAGCAGCAGCACGTGAGCGACCGGCCTGCGGCAGCCAGGCAGCTTCAGGATGTAGCTTCGTCTTCACACACGTTGGGCAGCTCCGGGTCCCTGCCTCCTTCTCTGCTCCCTTGTTTTCTACACGAATGGCAAGGAAATAAAGAGATTATAGGCACACAGCAATGCAAGAAATAAAGCAGGGGGTGGGTGGGGTATTTTTCCCAACAGGCGACCTAGGTCAACAACTTCAATATTAAGAGGGAATAGCAAAGAACCAGCCTGTTGTTCTTTAAAAAAACAAAAATAAAGAGCTCAGCAATATCCCAGCAATGAGCCAGCAATGTGCCCTTGTGGCCAAGGCGGCCAATGGCATCCTGGGGTGCATCAAGAGGAGTGTGGCCAGCAGGTGGAGGGAGATCATCCTCCCCCTCTGCTCTGCCCTGGTGAGACCACAACTTGACTACCGCGTCCAGGGTGTTCTTGAGGACTGACACCTCCACCCAGGCCAGCCATTCACATGGCAGCCTGTGACTAAGACAGGACCAGAGAAAGGTGTCACTGCTCTAGACTGAATGGAGAAAATGTGACACCTCCAGGTGCCATCCACATCACCCCACAGCAGAGACCTACGGCAGGCAGATGACTCGCACCCAAAACGCCTGTTTCTCCATCATGAAGATGTGAAGATATCCACAGGGTAAAGGAGGTGATGCTACCCCCACGTATCTCTGTCTCCCAGGGTCTCTGGCCTCGCTCATGCCAGCCTGGCCACAGGAGAATCAGTCTGCATGGACTCTCAGCAGTGGAGACTGAGTGCTGTTCCACGTGCCTGGAGCGGTCTTTGGGAAGTGTGGGTTTGGGACTCAGGGGTTAGTGTCTGGCTGGGAATGACACTGGAAGTACACACAGGGCTGTGCCAATTTTTGAAGAAACCAGAAATGATCAAAATCATGTCCCCTTCTCCCTCTCCTCCAGCAAAGCCTAGCAATAAACCTGACCTTGAACCCAGAGCATGGACTATTTCCCTGGGGGCAGAGGTTGAGGAATAGCCCCATCTTCAGTGCCTGTCATCACCCTCTTTAAATGATTTATCACACCGCCGCAGAGCAGAGGCTCCTTTCTCCAGCACAGCTCCGTGCCCGCAGCTGCCTGGCGTCTTCTGCTGAGGCTGCTCCATGCCCAGGGTGCGTTCAACGCTTCCCCGCTCCCCGAGCAGCCTCTGCCTCCCCGAAGGCCTCGCACCAGCACAGGAGGGATGCAACACAAAACAGGTCGAGCGGGCACAGTGGTGACTGGCAGTGAAACTGGTTGCACGTACGGCAGCTGAGATCAAGGCATCAGCGCTCTGCAGTCTGCATGGGAGCCAGGGCTCATGCTGTGAGGCCTGAGGCTGAACATGAATCTCCATTCAATAACTCTTTTTAAGAAATAAGACTGTGTTTCTGATACATTTTTTAAACCCCAGGCGAGCAAAGCCTGACCTGTGCAATTAACCAAGAGACTACATCGCTGTTAACCACAGCGGCTGCAGGAAGATCACAGCCACTGGGCATTTACACTGTGTTTCGTGTCCAGCAAGGAACGAGCCCCACAGCACTTCCCTCTGGAACACAGGCAGCATAGGACAAGGATGGACTGGGACAACCTACAAAGAGCTGAATCACAGCATAGACACACGCGCACACTCCTGTTAAGTGCTCAATTCCTCCACTGAGTCCCCATTTAACACCAATAATCTGCCCTCATTGAGGCTGGTGATGTCTCCTTCCTCTCTGCTGAGGACCTGGGCAAACTCTGGGGGGCAAACCGATCGTGGTGGGGCTGCACAGTCACTCCTGAAACACATCTTGAAAGAAAAGGGCCATTCCTCACGTTCTCTATGAAAAAAGTAGCAGCAGGCAGCGGCATCAGCTGTCACCGACAGCGCCACGTCAGTCCCCATCCTCCTCCGCCTGCCTTCTAACTATTTTTGGAGAATCTCTGCAAGTCCTTCCTTACTGGGAATGGTTGGCATCCTGGCTCATCTGTTCATCTTGGAGCCAGAGTCTCCAGAGCAGTGGAGTTGCTCCCAAGGGTATTTCGGGCATGTGGTTATTTCCCAGGCTTTCACCCCAGGCCTGGGTGGAGGCTGTGTCCTGCCTAAGCACTAGATCCTGGGACTTCACGCCATGATGTCTGTAAGCAGTTTGTCACAGTTCGCATTGAATACTATTTTGTTATCTAACAGAATTAATTGGACTGTTTCCTAGAAGGGTCTGTGCAACTGGTCAGACAAATGACAGTTTTTATGAAGCCCTGTCTCAGGTAGGGTGGTTGGTCACACACAGCAGACAATTTTGGTCAGCCCAGAGCCCTCCCAGCACAGCATCAGAGGCAGAAGCGCAGGGGAGTGGTGGAGCGGCCAGAGCAGAGAAGGCTCTGGCCCTACTTCTTTTGCATAACCACTAAATATTAAACCCGAGCCCAAATTAAAAAGTTCAGCCTCAGCCTTTCCCAAATTCTGTGGTTCTTCCTCCATGAACATGGGGCTGAGCAGCAGTTCCTGCTAAAACCCAATTGACTTTTTTCACCCCTCCCTCCCCGAAGAAGGCTGAAACACCAAAGAACTGCTAGTAATAATAATAGTAATAATAAAAGCATACATAGATATTAGTGTCACACACAGAATTACTGCAGTAAAATTGCTCCTACAGGGTGGAAGGATGGAGCCGAATGCTCCCACTACCACACAAATCACGCAGGCTGAGGAGAGGACACACGCTTCTACAGCACCCAGGGGAAACACAAACACTGAATTACCTTAAAGACGGATGCAAATATACAGATGTGTTTAAGAGGAGTCTGTCCCTGAGAGCAAAACAATGAGACAAAGGAAGAAAGTGATCATGAAGATGATGATGACAGCAGGCAAAGGAGCTTGTATTTCTGTACCTAGCAAGCAGAGTGAGATGGAGGACGGAGCAGTAGTCACATTTACTTGCAGCTCAAAGGACAGATGAGGACGGGCACTGGTAGCACTGGTACAAACCCACTCCAGCCCCTACCGCAGATGAAAGCTCCAGATGGCTTCCAGCATGCTGCCCGTGTCCAGCTGTGCTTTCCTGAGCCATGTAATTTGGCACTTCTGGGGGGTTTTGTGTCCTATCACGGTCATGGCGTCACCACCACACCACCAAGCGCAATGGGGCGTGCAGCGGCTGCGCTCAGCACGGGCAGAGCTATGGGGCCACTCACCGGAGTGTCCAGCTAAAGGTGGGTCTTCGCCAGAGGAAAATCCTGTGCCACAGTTAGTGCCTCGGTCCTTAGGCAGACTGCGAGGATACTGCACTGTGGGGCATGGCTCTTCCCACAAGACACAGCTTTCCCTTTGCAGTGAAAACTGATATGGCTTTTGGTTGGGTTTGGACTCTGTTCTGACAGCATCCATGTGGTACCTACCCAGAATCTTCCTGGGACTGGCGAGACAAACACCAAGCACTAGCAGAAACCAAGGGAGCATCTTCAGTGGAAACAACCGGCAAATTTAAACCCAACCTGCAGCCCTTCCCTTGTCAAAGATGATGCTGTAAAACCCAGCTGCCCTACGGGGATCTCTGCAGCCTGTTTCTGAGCAGCCCTATGGCACCAAGCCCTGGGACTTTCTCAGCATGAAGCCCCCAGAGGCACGTACCTCTCTGCTCCTTTGGGAGAAGCTATTTCTGCTTGGAGACCTGGGGCAGCCACTTTTTTACCTCCCTCTCCCTCCTGGCTTCCTCATGCCCAGCCTATGTGGACAGTACGGCCCTAAGGGCACTGACGGCTCTTTTGCTCTCTTTTTGGGAAGGCTGGAAGCATGGTAGGCTTTCTCTATACAGACTGATCCCCCGTACAGGAGCTGACAACCACATTTCATCAATAGTAATAGCAGCCATAATGGGAAAGTAAATTGGGTCTGTCAAAACACAGCAATTAATTTGATAGGTAGTAGTTGCAATAAATGAGAGTAATAAAATGTGGTGAAGCCAGTGCTGACTCAATTAGTAGAAATCTGGAGCAGGCAGAAGAAATGTAGCAAACACTGCTAACAGAAACCCAGAACTTAGCTGTGAGTGCTGAACAGCTAGGTTTAAAAAATACTCTGCCACTGGAAAAGTTAGAAACGATCTGTTACTTCTGCAGCCACTGTTAATGACAGGCTTGAACCTGGCCATGGTCTGCAGGATCTGCAAGACTCAGTGAATCCGTGCATCTTCTGGGAGATGCTCCATGAAAGGCAGGATGCGGTGCCACCGGGACACCCGGCCCTGGCTACTGTGCAGCTCACAGGGTAACGTGACGGCCGGCAGCACTCGCACGGCTCCTAGGTGTGCAGAGGTGCTCTTGTGGGAGAGGCAGCCGTTGCAAAACAAGAAAATAAATGA
This sequence comes from Chionis minor, assembly GCA_013398295.1. NCBI lineage: Eukaryota > Metazoa > Chordata > Aves > Charadriiformes > Chionidae > Chionis > Chionis minor. The sequence goes on along the minus strand of VZSF01002719.1, from coordinate 97,109 downwards.
GACCATCTTCATTTTAGTTCCCCTCTGTCGAGTGTGCCTGCCATTTTGACACCTACCTTTTTACACTTTTCAATGCTATCAAACAAAGCAATAAATAACACCCAGAAGAGGATTTGCTTCTTCCAGGTCTAAGGAGTGCTAAAAAAGCCCTCTTTCCTCACAATACTAATTTAAGAACTATTTCAAGTCACCAGTGTCTTAATGGTATCCTCCAAAGGAGCAAAGCTGTGGCAAACATGAAAGACCTCCTGCTATCACAAGGACTTCTGCATGAAACATTTCCAAGAACAGAGCCCAGCATGCTGTGTACAGGTAATACAGGGAGAAATTAAAAAAAAACCAAACCACACACACACAAAAAAAAAATCAACCACATGATTTGCACTTTCCCCCCACGCCCCCCCCCAAATCCCTAAGAGTGAGCTGTTAAACTGGCTCCCTTTCTCTTCCTATTTTCTTAAAGGACAGATCCATTTTAAGGACCATCAATTAGGCATCAAATTCCAGAAAGCGGACTCAGCTGTCAGAGAGGATTTCCTGCAAAATATATTGCCAGTATGGGCACAGATGTAAGATGCTTAAAGCAGCAGCGAGTGGAGCTCTGGCAATTTCACAGGCAGCCTAATTAAAGAAATTGAATGTGAAAGTGGAGTTCTCTAATTGCCTTTTTTTTTTTTACTCTTATATAGAAATACTACAAGTTACTTTCTGCCTATAACTAGAAGAAGATGCAATATTACCTCTCTCTAAAGACACTGCCTCTGGGGAGGAGAAGCTCTGTGGTGGAGAGCTTGGGAACTTGGCAAGTGGCTCATTTTTCTCTCAGCACCTTGTGGGCAACCACACAGGCAGCGTGGCCAGAAAGCAGCGATGGCTGTGGGTGCTGCTCTTCTGGCAAGTCCCACTTCTGGGGCGCCCCGTCCAGTGACGGGGGTGGAAACGATGCCTGACATGCAGGAATTCTGCAGAGCCTTTATGCTACAACACTATTAGCTGTTCCTGCTAGGCCCTAGAAATTTATAGCCATCCGGATCCACTCAAAACTTATTTTAACTAACACAGCACTATTCATAATATTTGCACTGATGTTGTATTTTATATGCGTATTAAGGGTGGTTTTACTACAGAACAACCCACTATGAATTAAGAACTGGATGGGCTTAGCGTCTAGCTCTGTTTGCCCCCGCGGAAATAACACTGTAATCAAGAGATAACTCACTGAACAGTTCCCATTTAGACTCGGTTCACTTAAAACCAATGCATTAGATTCAACAAATCTATTTAAATTTAAAGCCATTTTCACTAGATTCAACCAGTATAGCATTTTTTTGCAGTTTGAAGTCACATTCCTTAAAAAAACCAAAACAATCCCTGCTGCAGTCTTTAATATATGACACTCAAAGCGACCTAGCGAATGTCTTTTAAACAGAAAGGTTTTGAGATGGGTTCTCAAAGCTCCAGTTGTGCATGAATTAATTTAAGATACAGTCAATTGTTACCACCAAAAATTGTCACTGATGGCACGAGACTGAGAAATTAAGTGCAGGGCTTCGTGCAGTGGAGAACTGGCACATTCAAAGACCATTCACATTCTTTTTGGACATTTTTAAGTGCTTACACTGCTGGGCAGAGGCCAGCCCAGCACGGCTGCAGCTGCATCCCTGACCTGACATGTTTTTGTAAACCAAGCACACTAGACACAGCAGCACAACAGTGGAAATTATACACGGTTTTCAAAAACCTTTTAGTCCTGTACAAGGAGCCTGAATGCAAACATAGGACTAAAATGAGTAGAGACAGGGAAAGATGTTGATTTTTGTGTAAGCTGAGAAGAATTTGACTAATGACTTTAGAAAGAAGACAAATAAAAGCAAAAGTGGAGGTTTACTGCTCATCTTAAAGGCCTAAAAAGATTTAAAAGGGGATTAGACACTGATAACATGGCTAATCAGAAACTTCACAGCTACATCAGATCAAATGAACTTATTCTGAGCAGATAAAGCACCCGGCTCCGGGCAGTAACCAGACACAGTGTCAGGGTCAAGAAGTTTTCCCACCAGGTTCGTCACTGGCGTGGGCTTTAAAGCATCTCAAATGAAAGCAGAAGGGAACAGGCCCTCTTGGAAACAGGCTCAAGGTACTAGAATGGCAGACCACCTTGAAATATCAATTCAGGCAGAGCTTGGAAAGAAGAAATCCCACCTTGTGCTGAATTAGCTGTCCTGGACAGTGGGAAACACACAATACATTTTTCTTCAGATTTAGTAAAAGTTCTCCCATCTCAGAACAATGCAACGCAGTGGCCAGGAATGACAGTGAAGATATGGGCATGGATGTGTGTCAAATTAGCAATAACTAATTAGGAAGGCAATGAGCCAAGGGAAACAAATGAGGACAAATCCCTTGTGCTAATCTAGCAAAGGAATGGTGACTGCCATGCTCTTCAGATACATCCCTACAGCAGGCTCAGCCTATGGGCTGCTTAACTGTTAAGCTGCTGTCTAAAATTAACTGGTCCTGGGCTTAAAGGCAAAGCCTTTCCTGAAGTCTCCGATACAGCTGGGCCCTAAAGCATTATCATCCTTAATTGAGCTGAGCCCTCAAATCCCCACACACTCATGAGAGAGACAGACTCCTCTATTTGCATTGTCAAAGGTGCAGTGAGAGCCTTAGCACAGCCTCATGGGCATCTGGGAGGCATTGTACTGGGATTTTGGGTGGAAAAGGATCATTTTGGGACAACACAGCTTTGTTGTGAACCACAGCCATATAGATCCTGTGGAGTAAGAACATGAAAATAATTGCCCCAGGTCTGGCTAATTGTCCAGCTGTTACCTACTGCATTGATGGCCAAGAATCCCAGCTCTGAAAGGGATCATCAACAAAAATGAGGGAGAAAGAGTGAGAACCAAGTAAGGGACAGAAGACTCCTCCAACCCCTGTACAACCAGACCACTGTGTTAAAACATTGTTGATGAATCTAGTAGTCATCAGTTTCTCTACTCCCTTTTTAATTACAATATAGTCATTTATATCCAGGCTCCAAAATACCCAATTGCCGTGTGTTCCACTATTTCATAACTGGCAGTGTGAAAAAATACTGTATGTTTTCTCAAATGAAAAAGCAATGTCAAAGTGTTCTCCACCATCTGTCTATGTGTCTCCATGGTGTCTCTGCCCAGATTTGGGCTCCAGAACAAAGACAAACCACATCATCTGATTCGGAGTTTATAAAACACACAAACTGTTCATCCGGCACCTTTTCTGTTGTCCATAAAAAGGAAAGAAGAGTTAAACCTTCCAATACCTATCTAGACCAGCCTCTAATTTAACTTGGTTTAGTTCACCAATCTCTAATGGATCTTTGATCACAGTATATTATAAACTAACAGGTTAAAAACTAGATGCAAGTTTAGGCCAAACCCATCTTACAGAGAGACCTGCACCTAGAAAAACATTTTTTAAACTTCTTTAATGCATTTAATTTTAATCCTAGAGGACTTGAGGTAGATTTTACCTTCAGCGTTTGAAGGGAGTCAGAAGGGAGTTCTGTCCTTAAAGGCTACAATAGAGATTTGCAAACTACTTCCTTCACCCTCCCTGCATACCTCTAACTCTGCACGTACAGCAGAACCAGGCAAGGCTGTGTATACCTACATCAGTAAGTTCCCTGGAGCAGACATGGACCTCTCCTCCCGCCTCGTTTGAGCTTCAAATGGATTTCCAAAGGAGCGTTTTCTTAGCATGGCCTTCACTAGGATCTTTGAGGGAGAAAAACAGACCAGTGAGAACAGCAGGACTGACTCACTCCTTGAAGCTAGTTCAAAGGAGTCTAACAACAGCTTCTTCAGTAATTCAACAGACATTTAACAGCATTACAGCTAGAGCACGAACTAAAGGAACCCACAGAACAGCTGTCTGACTTCCAGGCAGCGACAACGCCACTCCTTCGGGCAGCGAGCTCAGACCCCTGCACACACACACCACTGCTAGCAAGAGGTGAAGCAGAAGCTGCTGACCCCTGCCTGCTACTCATGGTGGTCCAAGGCAGGGAGAAAGGGGCACCAGGGCTCTCCTGGGCCATCCTCCCAGGGCGGCACTGGGCAGAGGGTGCCCACCAGGCCCTGCAGGTGCAAAGGCCCTACCGTTCTTAAGGGGAAAGGACAGGTTTCACTCCCCCAGCTGGCTGCTGGGGCAAATGTCTACATTAACATCATACTCCAACAACTTTGAAAATGGGTCCTCAGCGTGCTCAGCACCCCTCTCCTCAGTACAAGGAACCCCCAAAGGCACCTGCATGATAGTAACTGTCTAGAGCAGACCTCCGTCTGGCTACACACAGACGGCCGGGAGAGCAACACCCATTTGTGATCTCCAAGGTTGGCAGGCAAGTGCCAGCTATATACTCCACTGGTCCTCTCCCTGCTTCTCCAGCCAGATCACCTCCAGGTTTGGAGCCTTCATTCTGAGGATCCAAATGAGGCGTCTTGCAACCTCTAGATTAATGAAGCAAACCACACTTGGGATGCTTCTGGTTTTCTGGGATGTCTGATGCCAGACACATGAGGGTGTGACCCCACAGCTCTTACAAGAGCAGCCAGGCAGAAATAACTGAGCCAGGCAGGACTGCTCACACGGCGAGGCGCTGCAGAGCCAGGCTGCTGCAGTACTTGGAGACACAGAGAGTTCACACTGGGTTGAAAGGCCAAGTTTCTCACGCCAGGAGCACATGTGTACCCTCTCCAAACCTCCTTCACCAGTTGAAAGCTTCAAAGTACCATGCTCTTGAGCCATGCAGAGGATGCGGTTGTGGTTTATACATACCACAGCTGGCAAACTTGGAATAGTCTTCACGGAGTTCTTCACCTCCTCCTCCGTCACCTCCACCACAGTACAGTGGTCTTCCTCCAGTGGCAGGGGCTCCTCACCACCCTTCGTTAGCCACGGATGCACCTGCGTGGGAAGGAACATAGAGACAGCTGTAGTTCTCCCTTCTACAGCAGAGCCCTGCGTCAGCAACGAGAGAGAAATGGGGGCACAGGACTGATTACAGGGGTAAGCTGTTGGTACTGCTCCATTTTCCACTTCCAGCAGTGCATCTCAACCAGCTCCCTTGGGAATCACTGCAATCTGCTGTCTGGGCAGATGGCATCCCCTAACAATCGGTGCTGTCACACCCACTGCCACCAGCCGGCATCTTGAAGGAACCTGGCAGCCTCTGAATTGTTTGAAACTCTTTGAACATCCGAGTTATCCAGACTCTTTTCATTTTTTTCTCTCTAATACGCACACATTTCAACCTAGGGCTAGACACGCTTTCTGCCTGGGAGAACTGAGATCATTTATGCATCTGCACAAACAAGGGTTTAGATGTTTAATACCTGGACCTGAATATTGAGGCCTCATGCTACTTGAATGGCCTCCTGTCTACATAAATAGTGAAATAACACACCTTGCCACCTGGACACCACGTAAACCTCTGCACACCCACGCCAAGGACAGAGCAGGCAGTTTTCCACCATCCCTCCCTGTTGCTCGTGTGCTGCTGTGGAAATGAGCTGACCGGAGAACACGGCAAGGGTCTCTGCTGCCTGAATCCAGGGCTGGACATTTTGCCTGTCAGAGAGCGCATCCTCCAGTGTTGGTGCTAGAAAGCCTGCAGGCCTGCATCCCTCCAGGATGAGGAATTTAATTGGGATGGATGCTTACTGCCATTCCATTGAGGTGGATGCAGGTGTCCAGAGTATTCTCCAAGGTCTTAGCGATGACCTGCTTTACAGCACTTGTGTTTTCCAAAGACCATTACTTGTGCTTATAGTAACTCTTTGCAAAGGCACCTCACCACGTCCAGCCTTAAGTGAAACCAATCCACTAAACTCTACATTCTACCTGGGGTTTGCAAATATTTCAGCTAGGAAGAGGACTACCTTGACATATGTTCAATGTTCCTCATATGAAACGATTTGCTTGATTTATTTTGGTGGTGAACAGCAATTCCAAACCCAGCGTGGTCAGAGCAGTTAAGGTATTTGTCCAGCCTCGCTGCTCATATAATTTTACTGCTTCCTTCTAGCTTTTGCCATGTTTATCTTCAATGTTGATGACAAAGATTTATCAACTATAAATGATCATGTATGAGAAGCAGCATGAAGCTAAACCTCACCAGGAGAAGAACGTTTGCAGACACGTCAGTATTTTATCTTATTAGCAAGGAATGTGAAAGAGGAAGAGGAGGGGAACATGAAAATGGGGAAACAAAAAGGGCAGGAATCCAGGGAGGAGGCAGCAGCCTCCTGTACTATCTGTGTTGGATTCCTCTGGCTAGGGCCTTCAGCAATGGTGGCAGTCACTCCACAGCATCTCTCCCAAGAAGCTGCTTGGCCATCATCTTCCTTGGGGGAGCAACAGAAGAAAGCTGCCTTTTTTCTATTGCCTCTCATGGGATGGTTTCCTTGGTTGAGAACATGAGAAAAGCAGTGCTCAAGGCCCCGGGCTGAGCCCAGAGCCCAGCCTGGCACAAGAGACACATGCTCCTTCAGCTTCAAACACAAGTCCTCAAGCACACCAGGCATCTTCAGTGCGTGGCCCGGGATAAGATCCAGCACCCTGCTTTGCTCTTCTGCCCAGGGTTCTTATGGGGCTCAGGTACTTCCACATGAAGTACCTGCAAGAGCTGCCAAGTAAAACCACTTAATACAGCTCCAAAGCAGTTCCCACCATCACCAGCTGTGGCCTCCTGGGCATGGAGTGAAGTGATGGCACATTTCTTCTCAAAGTTCAACCTTCTTATAGTCAGCTTTGGTGGCAAACGTGCTGGTGGTGGCCCAAGACAAACCAGACAGGTATGTCCCACAGGATGCTGACGGATCTCTGTGGAAATCTTGAGAGCCTCCAGCTGGTCTGATGCCTCGGTGAGGAACAACAGGAGGACAGAACACCCATGAAAAACCAGAGTGAAGCCAAACCGTGCGAAGCGTTGTGCTCTATCAGTCTTAGTTGTTCCCTGTGTTAATAAGCATCGCCCAAGTAAAGCTCATAGAAACAGATGTGCTGCCTTGAGGCCACTGACCACACAAGCACCAGAGGAGGGAACATGCTTCCAGCCCCTGTAACACAGGGCCAACACTGACAGCACAGGCTCTGCAGCTAGCAGTCCCCATGACAGTGTTGGTTCTCCTGGGGATTTGCCGAGGATCAGCCAGCTTTTGAGTAATTTTAATTTAAATAAGTAAACAATAATGCTTTTGTCAATATTCCCCAAGCAAGCAGCAGCGACAGAGCTGTTAGATGCTGCAAAATGAGCGCTCTCCCTTTCCAAAGCGGTGTGCCAGAGAAGACTCCCAAAACAAACACTGGGAACAGCTCTGCCTCATTAGAAGGTACCAAAGGAACAATAAAATCATCTGAGACAAAACACTGTAATATCAGTGTCCAATTTACCTTAATTTCAGGGACCGTTATCCTTGTTTCTGGATTTTTATCGAGCATGCATAGGATCAGTTCCTTGAGCTCTTCACTTATCTGTGCTCTGAGTAAAGAAAATAGCAAGTATACAGTTAACAGGGGAATTGTAAGTGCTCAAGGCATACATAGTCCTTACTTCGATTACTTGGTAGAGAACCTGCTCTGCTGAGAAGACATCTTCTCTGCAAACCCTTCTTGTGAAAGGAAGGTCTAGTTGCCTTGGCTCCTTCTCAGGCATCGCGGTCACTGCTGCGGGGTTTGGTTATCCTGTTCTGCCCACTAACACAGCTACACGCTCTCAAAAGGCAGCACAAGGGACCAGGCAAATGGATCTCAGGACATTTTTAAAGATGACACGTTATAGGGGAATTTCATAGAACAGATTTTGGGACAACAACATGTTACTGAGGGCAGAACTGGAGCTGGGCTCTGTGACACAAGAAGAGCACAATTTATGCAGAACCTGCATCACAAGCAACCACACACCAGAAGAAACATCCCCATTTGCCATTCAAGTTCCCAGCTAAGCTTACAGGTTGTGTTAATTAAATTGCTTCCATGAAGACTGATGGCAGCCAGTTTGGTAACTCAGTATTGCCCACCTGTATAACTCAGCCTTGGGGGAATGAAAGGAGGGAATGAAGCGACATGAATAAGAGAGAAATGCATCTGCCTGAGCCCAGAAGCCACCCTATTCGCATGGAGCCCTTGGTCCTGTAGTCTGTTCCTCTAGTCCAAAGGCTTCAACGAATTCTGCTGCTAATGATGCAGGCAATGTCTTTAGAACACACTTGATCTGTACGATCAAAGTGCTACGGAAATAAAATGCCAGCGTATGACAGAATCGTATTAGGCAGTTGAAAGTCTGTGTCACAAATGACTTTTGAAGAGCTGCGTTTCTGTGCAGAGATGGGATTTGCCATCATAAAATGTCACTCCCCAGCAGGGTTGGATTTCAGACTGAAAACACTGATGAGGACCAGGTGCTGTCCCCACCTCCTCTGCAACCCCCTGCAAGCAGAGGAGGGAATAAACTATCATAAACCTCAGTGAAGACCACATCACAGTGAGCGATATTATAGTCTGATGAAAAGAGAGCTGCTGCTTAATAATTTATGAACTGTTTACGTGGACTTTGGTTATGGGATTTTAAACAACCACGAGGAAATACTGCCTGTTCAGTGGGGAGGGGCAGAAAGTGGGTTCAGTTGCAAGTCTGAGCACTTTCAGAGTTGCGCCAAGGGTCTGCAGTACACAGGCAATATGGCCCAGACAAGGGGAATGGCAGGATGAGTCTTCAGAGACTTCCCACTCCATAGGCTGCACTGCAGGTGACAGTTGAGGTGACAGGTGAGAATGGGAAAAACTGTGCTACGCTTGAGGCAAGCTCCAGGTACAGCTATAGGGAGCGACAGTGCATCTAGCAGGTGAGAATAAAGAGACTCCTATGGGAGGACCATGCTGAGAGCAGGTGAGATGGTGTTTTTAAAAATACTTAACATCAGATCAAACTGGCACCGGCTTTATTTAAAATAATAGTAATAGAATATGTTATCACTTAAAAGTTTCTGGATACCAGATTGATTTCTACACAACACAGGATTAACGTCTTAAGGAAAAGCCCTGTAAATGGGATCAAAAAATTTCAGGTGGTTTATAGTCAGGTAACAGACCGCATCAGCCTGTCCCTGTTTTTCCTTCTCTCTGTTCCGCCACGGTGCATGTCGTACCCAATGGCATTTTTCATCTGAAAAGCCTGCGCTATCTGGAATTTCTCAGAGTCATAGTCCTGTAACGGCTCTCAGGAAAAGGCCAAGCATCACAGAGCTCAGCACCAATGTGGGAGGGCTGCCAGCACCACAGATCATTTTACAGGGTGCCCACAGGTCAGAGAACGTTGTCCTGGACTTCAGCTCTTCACCAGGAGGGACTGCACAGAGCTTCTGTCTCCCTTAATACATGTTTGGACAGAAACTTCTCCAGCTTGCTTTTTAGTCATGCCAGGATCCACCAGGGTGTGAGCTAACCCCATTTACCTTGTGTCAAGCCAAGGACTCTTTGACATGAGTAAGAATCCCAAAGCGATAAATATTTATCCCAGCGTCTCTAAGGGAAGGGAAGGGAAGGGACAATGACGCCGGTACAGTCAGCTCCATCTCTGTCCTAAAGGTTGTCAGGAAACAGGCAATGAGTTTCCATGCACTGTCTGCAAAAAGGAATGTGTCTTTTGTAGCCATGGTGAAATAAATTGAAACCAAAATATTCCTAACTGTAGCGAGGTGCTAATTCTGTGGGAGGTCAAGGTGGATCCAGTCCAGTGAATTCCAGCTTTATGTGCCTCTCTGTAACTGCCTTTATCTAACAAACAGATGTAGTTTAGACAGCCATCAACACCCAGTAACTCTCTGCTCCTCCAATAACCTAATGAGGGGTGCAGTTTTTTTTAGACTGGGGAGAGCAGGTCACTGAGAAATCCGAATAAATCACACAGCCCAATTATCATTGAAGGAAGTGTCTGAATGAAGAAAAGGTTCTTAGCACAGCCCAGTTAGCCCATTAAATGTTCATAACTTACTGCAGAGACAGATGGGAACAGTCACTCGTAAGCTGACTGCTAACCCAAATATGTGATGGCTGAGAGAGGACAGGCACTTTGCCAGGACCCAAGCAAGCAGAGAGAAGACTGCCAGGGAAACATAAACAATTTTTTTTTTCCCTGCAGTGCTGTCAAGAACAAAGCCCTGCCCTAACCACAGAGCAACCGGTGGGAACACGGCTATGTGGTATGACCAGCCTTCCCGCTCTTAATGCCTAAAGCCTGCTTAGCTCTAAAACCTCACCAAAGGCACAGGGCTGGCTTGCCAGAATTGCTCTACGCCCAGCCTGTGTTTGCCATCTAACAAGTGGCCTGACCTTGTGGCCGCAGGTCCTTGGGAGATGTGCTCGACTGACCTCGGTGTGGGCTCCACCGGCTGGAGCAGAGATGGCTCCGTCTGAACTACCTGCAGCGGCTGTGCCTCATGGTCAATGGAGAGGTAATTCATACAGCCCCGGGAGCCTGCGGCATGAGTCATCCCATCTAAAGCAAATGTCTAAAATAGGACAGCCTGAGAACCCACTGCTTTCTGCAGACTCAGAAGGAAGCCTGGGACTGCCAAGGCAGAGGCCCAGCCCTTCGCTGTCTAAAAATTCAGTGAGCATCTCTCAAAAGATTTGTGTAATAAATGGTGACTACATGCACGTATCACAGGCTGCCTGACAACATCCCTCCCTTCCTCTCCAATACCATAAGTGCCTTTCATTAGTCTTAATTTCTTCGTGCTTGTTTTAAATAAAGTCATTTTATCTCTATGTTTTTATTAGAATGAGCAACTGGGTCAAGAAGCTTAAAAATTCTTCGCCTGACTACTGTGCTGATTTTGGAAGGAAAACAGAGTCCAACTTTGGCTCCTTTATCTGACAGCAATGAGGAGAAACAACTTCATCACCAACAGAAAGTCACCAGAGGCCTGAAGATAGCAGAAATGCTGAGGGGGGGCCAGCACGTGAAGGGGAAAAGGCATGGTGGCTCGGTGGCAGAGACCGAGCACACACCCCAAGTGTAATCATCTGACAAGCTTCATCTGACAAAACCACAAACAGTCCTCACTCAGTGCCTCGATGCTGAACTTCCTACTGCTCAAGTGGCACGCGAGTGGCCTTGGCTTGTCCCCCAACACTGCTGAGTGCGTGGGTGCGGGTTAGAAGACACGCTGTGACTGTGCAGCCACCGTCCCACCTAACGCAGCCCAGCAGTCCCCACCACGCAGCTCTGACTGCGGCCACCATGGGTTTTCTTCACTGACCAAAGCCCAGTGGGGCGCAGCCTCTGGGTATCAAACAGGGAGATTAATTTCTGTTTTTTCATAAGCAGCCCCAGTCTGCCAGCACACAAGACAAACGCCTGTTTTTCCTGGAGCGTGTTGGAGGAGGCAGAGGAGTGTACCAAGCTGTGGTTGTGTATCTCAAGACAAGCCTCCTTCCATCAGACACTTCCCCCAGCTCCAAGGTAAGGCCAAGGAAGTGGCATGTGTTTCCTTAGACTGAGACCAAGGTCTATAAGCCACACCACTTTTAAAACTAATGCACTGAAATATTCTGGTGGCTACCACAGGGGAGAAACACAAAACCCCAACCAAACTGTGCTTCCAGCACCTCCAGGGTCAATTAGGTGGGCAGAACTCCCTAGACCCATACTGAAACCCCTCCACTTCCAAAGACTTCAGGAGCCATTTCCATTAGCCCCTAGCTGCACAACATGGACATAGGAGCAGCAGAGACAGCTGTAATGCTTAGACAACATCTGTACAAAACCCACGTGAAGGACCTCGCCTGCCCTTGTCTGTCCCTCTGTGGTGACCGACCAGCCTTCATGCTGCACAGAGAATAATGCTGAAAACTGAACTTTATTTTACAGTAGTTGAGTAAAGTCTACTTACTCTTCTGGGAACTCTACAGGCTTGTTCTTGATCCTGTTATGAAGACCCAGAATATATTCATCTATAAAAGGGCACTGTAAAGCAAACAAAAGATTTTCCAGTTGTTAGAGATCTTGGCATCGCTTAGGCATTTGTAATTCACATAAGAGAAGTTTACTCTCTCTGAGAAATGGAGAGCCTGATACTGGCTGGCTTGTATCACTGCTTTGAGGTCTCTGTGCGACAAACATCATTTGGAGCTAGGTATCACTACTGAAATACCCGATTTCCTATTCAAAATTCAGATATAGAGATTCAAAGCAGATTTCTCTTCAGTGTGACTTGTTACACTGGATTCATTTAGACCTGGATTCTGGCTCTTCCTACGTGGCAGGGCAGGCAGGGCTGACAGGCGGTTAAGTGAGCTGGGGTGAATGCTGCAGGGGACGCAGGAGCAGCATATTCGCAGGCCCTGTCAACATCTGCATCCAAACTGAAGGAGCAGGCATGCTTGTTTTAGTGAGCTGTGGGCTGCCGGTGGGCCCTGTCCCAGCCTGTTTGGCCAGATTAAATTATCAAATATAAAATAGGTACAAAAATGTACACTATTTACTGTACAGGGACACATGGAACAGACAAACATATTCTTGGGCTTGGCTTTATATTCCCTCTTTCTTTCCTCCAGTGCTTGCCACAGACGGAAGTAATATCACCCTGAGGTTATACCAGAATATAAAATCAAGGTCATACCCTTTCACTTAAAGATTTGGCCCAAATAAGACATCATTAGAGACACAGGCCAGAGATCATTTTCCATCCTGACTTAGGTCAGCAACATCACATCAGAAATGGAGATAGTTCTGCCTCTGCCATCTCCCCCAGACACTTCTTACCCCTGAGCTGGACGCCTTATGCCTGTGGGGTGGGATCTGCAGTGGTCTTTGCTTGAACAGGAGGCTCAGGGTAACATCCTGCATGCACAGACCACATGTAGCTGCTTGTACTGCTCACCCTGGGAGAGCATGGATGGGACAAGAGGTCTCTCTCCCTTACAGGAGAGGGCAGAAGGCAGCTCTGAAGGAGCCTGCTCTGCCAAAGTGGTCTCCATCTGGCCCAGCTCAGCTCTGGCAGGCGAGCTTTCTGTAATCTGGTTTGGTAAAGAGCTGCAGTGGCTTGGGATCAAACCTGTGCCTCTCTCCATGTTCTGTCTGGCTTGTCACTAAATACAGGTAATACGGATAACCCCCTGAGAAACCATTGTGGTGCTACTGATGCCGCTCTGGGTTTTTAGCGCAAACAGCTGCTCTGAGTACAGGGACCAACTCTGAAAACCATCCTTTCCGCAGACCACGACATCAGCCCCTTTTCACCCACAGGGTGATCTGGGAAAATGGGAGCTTGCAGAACGTAGGTCTTCGTTTCTAATATTTGCCTTTATTTGGAAAGGAATGAGTCAAAAGCCATGCAGGCAGACACTCCCATGCAGGGCTCCGGCGTCTGGAAGCCAGCTTACCTTCCCGTAAACAAAGCAGTACAGGGTAATTCCCATGGCCCATACATCAAGTGCCTGAAAGAAAGCATGTGCAGGCAGTAAACGAGACGCAACACAGAGACTATCTGAATGAGCTGGATTTTCCCCACTGATTCACAAAACATTATTTGTATGCATTTAACATTTTGTTTTACTGTACAGAGCCTCTCTGAAGTTGGGCTCCCAAAGGCATCTGTAGCATGCCTGGGGAATGAGGACTGTACTGGGCCAGACATTGCCTCCCTTGTCCTTGCTGTGGAGCACGCTGATCAGCCAGCAGCTCCTTCTTCCTACAGGAGATGACATCACTCAAGGCTGAGCCTCAAAAGTCTTCTTCCAGGCAGCAAACCCCCATTAGACCCTCTCCCCATGTCTGCATTACAGCACTCAGCAGTGCTGCTCACTTTCACAGGATCAAGATATGACCTTGGTGCCCATCAGCCCCCAGTGCCTCTTGATTATCTGGAAGGGAATCAAGAGTTTCCCCCTTTCCCTTTGGGCAGGAAAAGGGTCTAACATGGCTTCTGTCTGGACAGGGACCCACAGCAAAGTCTCTCTGCCTGCTGCAGAGAACAACCAATGCAAGTTTGGCCTGGACTGAACACAGAACCAAAACTTTGGTTTTACTTAATAACCACCCCAATCTCCACCACAATTCCTGGGAGGGCAACACGCAAAGGATGCAAGTGTGGTGCTGCCCTTTGTGCCACGCCTGGGGGTCCCAGAAGACTGTGAGCAAAGACCTACCTTTCCACTGAAACTTTTGCCAGTGTCTGAAATTGCCTCTGGTGCCATGAATGCTGGCGTCCCTGCCGTGCTGGAAAGCTGGGCATCGTTCCCTTCAAACTGATTGCTGACTCCAAAATCAGCAATTTTGACGTGTCCATCGTCTCCTAAGAGCAAGTTTGAAGGCTTGATATCCCGGTGAATGATCTTCTGGTAGTGCACTAAAAAAAAGCCAAACAAAAACAGGAGCATGGTCTGCCATTGCAGCCAACACATCCAGGGGAAATCTTTCCAGGAGGATGACAAAGGCACAAGCCCAGGCACCCCACTCAAAGCTGCTGCTAGATATGCAATATAATGTAGTAGAAGCGCCATTTCCGATAGCCATTCCTTTTCAGCGCCTCACTGAGATGTACACTGGTGTACAATACTCAGAAATACATCTGTCACCAGTAATTATGCAAAGAACAGACATAAGCCCAGAAGCAGCTCAACCAGTGGGACCAAGCAGAGCTGTTAGAGAACGAAATCACTCAAATCCTGCAAATTTGCTTGGCCTCATCGGACCAGTTGATGGATCAGGCGACTTGCTGTATTAAAGGTTTATGGGATCCAAATAGAGAAGTTAATTTTGAATTCATTTATTTTGAAACTGCAGTGCCATAGAGCTAATCAAACAGGGCAGAACCACAGGCAGACGGAAACAGGTGCAAAGAGGCACCTGCATTTAGGCAGCTAGCAGCTGAACGCCAAGGCCGGCCAACAGCTCAGAAATCACTGGGTATTTCCAGCTCTGAAGATGCCTCTGACCGTGGAGCAATCAAGAGCTGGTTGGTGCCAGCATCCCCAAAAAGGCGCACTCTCTTCAGCCATGCTTCACAATGGAGCCCACAAATAGAGAAACAACCTCTGCTTGCTTTGCATCCCCCCAAATCCCCACCACCGCACAGAGCTGCCAGCCAACTCCGACCACTGTCGCACTTAGAGCAGTGGCCAAATTTTTGCCATGCAGCCCTTCGGAGCAAAGGCTGCTCCTACACGTGGCCCTTCGCTCCACGAGGCTGCAGCAAAGACTTCAGCTCTGTCGTGGCTCCACAAAGCCAACCGTGGACACCAGCTGAATTGCATGTACATCCTAAATGAAAGAAACACTTGCAAAGAGCTTGGAGGCCAAGATGCACTGAAAACAACAACAACAAAATCCTTCTTGTCACAAACTGTCTGGGAAACCACATCGCAGCTACGAGAAAGCCATTTCCAGGTCACTGAGTGAAGCAGCAGCACGGAGTTGTAGGAAAGTGGCTGACTTCTCGGGAAGTTGCAGAAAAGTTTAAAAAAACCCACACCAAACACAACTTTCAGAACACAAAATGACCTCAAAAGCAGAACTGTAGAAAACCCAAGAGACTTTACTGAATAGGAGAGGAAATCCTCTAAGTCTTTACTGCCCTTCCCACGGGAACGGGACCCCTCGGCCTCCCTCTTCCCCTGACCCCAACCACCATTTTCACATTTCCTTCTGGCAAACGGAGCATGTTGGGTTTTGTACTTCCCCATGAGCACTTTTCATATCTCCTAGGAAATACGCAATTGGGTGGGGGAAAATGCTGGCCTAACCCTTTCCTGCTTTACAAACTGGGTCACCACACTGCCACAAGAGCAGGCTGCCCTATGGACCATCCCAGCTTGTGTTTTAAGACAGAACAAGCTTCACTTAACTGTTCTGCTCTTTTCAAGCCAGCTTGCCAGCAGGCCCCTTGCCTGGCAAGGGGAAGTCATGCTTCCAGACACTTTTTCTGTGAGGATGTCTCCTTAGTTTACAGCACTGCCAGGGGATGCTGTCCTTGGCACATTGAAGAGCTGATGTGGACACCCAGCAGACACAAGCTCGCTGGAGAGCACCGGCACTTACATCCTCTTCCAGATGTGCAGCAACTGTGTGGCCACGCTGTGATGTGGGCCAGTTAACGCTGTAACAGCCCGGCTAGACAGTCAGGATAAACACTGAAAACCCTGCAACAACAGTAATTACGAGAAAACATCTGCTCCACTGCAAAGCTGGTGGCAAGCTGACATTTCATTATGGTAATATAGGGAGAAAAAAAAAAAAGCGAAGGCAGGGAGTGAAGTTTCCCTTCAGGAGATGAGCTGCCTTTCAGGCAGGTGTCTGGTATCATGCCCAATACCACAGGACTAACATTCCCAATGCCTCAAAAAAATAGACACCAAGAATATACGTGGGCCATACAAGTACATCCTTGGAGTTAAGTCTGTGAAAACTGAGGGAGTTACACTGGGCAAGCAGGTACTCTATGCTTTTTATTATTTCTTCCATACAGGAAAGAAAAAAAGCAACCCAAACAAAACCACAAACCTATTCTCCGTATCAAATAACTATTAATCTTGTAAAACACATTCCCTGCCTTTGTGCAATCTAATAAAAGTAGAGGAAAAACACAGGCCATTTGCCAGATGCTCTGTGTTTGTTCAGTGCCCATCTCGGCCTGGTACCCAGCAGGTCTGGGCACTGCTGGCTGTTAGGCACAGGAGAAATATGAATGTTGAACAAAGAAGTAAAACACATCCTTTGCAAAAATTAAAGCCATCAAACACTAGGGTCAACAAACATTTGCACCTCCCAGACCAGCACATCCGTGTGCTTGGTGTGAGCATTAGGAACAGTGACAGTCTCCGACCTCGACTGCTCAGAGGAAAAAATAAGCACAAGTGCCTGCGGGGCAGAGGAGTACAGGCTGAGCTTTCAGAAGTGAGCCTGACATGCCCCAGGGCTTCGCAAAGCAGTGCCAGCCAGGCGCTTCTGCAAACCTGACCCAGGATTTAAATAATAACAAACTGGGATGGAAGGAGATGGGCACAGAGGGCCAGATCTGAAGCGGCGGTGCTGACAGTAGTGTCCACCCCATACACCGTGCTGCTTTACCAGGCTGTTTGGGTGACAGTAATTGGAAGTCTTGTGCCAGCTGGCTTGAAAGACTTATGCTGTCTGCAAATGCTCTCTCCTATACAGCTGCCTTGTGCAGGTACAGTAGCCATGAAGGGAGAAGAATGGAAGACGGGAATTGCGCACCAAGCACCAGCTGGTGTAAATGAATACAGCTCCATCACAGCTATAAAAATTGAAAGAGCAAGAGCTCAGGTCTGCCAAGAAGTGACTTGGTGTGGAGCTGCTAACCTGATGAAGGTAACCTGGAATCCCTTTGCTGCTCTGAAGGAATGCAATTCTTAAAGTCCCAGTCTGCCAGCTGCTGCGGGCGTCCTTTCCTGCACAGCTATCCAAAATGGGCTTCAGCCTTCAAAATGCAATGCCTTATCCTCTCCTGCGCTGTGCCTTGTACAGTTCAGTACAATACTGGGCTGCAGAAAGAACAGTAAAAGATTCCCCCTAAAAATCATTCCCAAGCCCACTTGTAGGCACTAGGAAAAAAGGCTAGCTTGTTTGAGAGCCGCAGAAAGTAAGCGGCTCATCTGCAGGACATCAACACCACTAAGTGCAGAAAAACTTTCCAGCCCACTAACTTCTGCTCCAAGTCCAAATCTCTTGCAGATAACGCACTGCAGGGAGAACAGCAAGAAACAATTAATTCAGCAGGGCCGGCCAAAGGCTGACCGGCCAAGCAGCAGGACGTGCCTACAGTGACACATACATCACTGCCACACACCACGAAAGGAGCCCGGGGACAGAGTCGTCTTGCAGGGAAGGTACTTGTTAAGCCAGCATGATCTGCATTTCCAGCACAGCACACTGAGGAAAAGATGGTGTTATCCCCGTAGAACTCCAGAGGGAGAGCTAAGCATCTCAGAAATAAAAGTCTACCTCTAATGATACCCTCCAGACTGCTAATGACTGTACCGAAGGGACAGCCACACAACCCATGGAGTCACCCAAGGGGAGCAAGTGACAGCCACAGTCCAATTAAAGACAATCACAAATTAACCCCCTAAATTTAACCAGCCTGAAGCACCTGGGAGCAGGTTCCTTCCCTCTGCAGACACAGGAGTGGCAGGTAGGGAAGGCAGCTTCGTTAGGATTGCTATTCAATGCCACTGGAAGCCAGGACCAGAGGTCCCAGAAACAAAACACTTGTCCCGCCCTGGGGACTAAGGACATGTTGTCACACAGCCATTAGCAAACAGGAGCAGGGCTGCATCAGGCACAGTAGAGAAGGAAAAGTACTTTCAACATAAAACCCCAAACGTGCATTAAAGGAACATAAACAAAATATCTGTATCACCACATCTAAACTTGCTCCATGACTGTTTGGGGATTTTCTTTTAAACCAATGCACGACGACCTCTTAGTGCTCTCCATGGGTAAGCAGGAACCCCTAAGCCGAGTCCATGCCTTCCAGAGGGAACTTTCACTGACTCAAAGATACTGGCCACAACAAGGCATTGGGTATTTTGCTTCCAACGTTACAGAAACTGTTACAAAACAGGCAGATGTCAGCCCTGGCAAAACTGCCCTGAGACTCACACCGTCCAGCCACGGGACATGGGTGCTGGATGCACGCAGCCTTGGGAAGGACCATCCCATCTGTTCTTCCCTCCCAGGCCCTGTGCACCACACACAAGATGGATACCAACAGCCAAAACCCCACTCATTCCCATGCAAATGTACCTGTCTGCATCCCTCCCAAGGTTAAAAATGATGCTGAGTTGGCCAAAGCACCACACTTTACTGAAGCTGCTTTGGCAAACTGACAAAATGATCCCATGAGTTGCTTTCACCTGGGAAGGATTTTACTCTTAAAGCAGAGGTCAGCAGCTCTCTGGAACAACTTCCCTGGGCTCCAAGATGCGCTGCACTTTGATCAGATTCAAAGACCAGATCAATACCTCTTCATAATGAAAATGAAACAATGTAAGATATTACAGAGCCCTTAGGAGGAATCTGATTCTGCAGCGCTGTTAAATTCAGTTTTATTAGATCCATCCTTCATTTCTGTGGGAAGGTAACAGTATTTCAAGCCTATTTGCATCCGAGTAACAATCCCATGGATTTCTAGTGCACCATCTAGTCAAAGATCCCAAAGCGCGTTAGATATACTCGTTTGCTAAACCTCACGCCACCCTATGAATGAAGCAGGCAGGACAGCGGAGGGCCCACATACAGCATTTTCATCACAACTAGTGTTAGAAAACCTGACTGGGCACATCTGAAGTTGGACTTAGTCAAACCCCAGAGCCCCAGGGTGCTCAGAAAACAAGGGAAATAAGTCACACCTAAAAGTCTAGGCTGTCTCCTGACTTTGGGCACGGAGCGCAGACACCTAAGAAAAGCCTGCTGAAGGCTGATGCTATGTGGTGGAGACATACAACCTCAGAGGAGGTTTCAGAGCACTCAGGGTGTGAGCAACACTTGGGAAAGGACTATCTTCCTCAGCCCTTCCCGATTTCAGGCAGAGCCTCTAGCAGGTATGCTGCACCTACTGCCTATAGCAGCTGGGATGAACCTGTACTTGGGTGTTCAAATTTGAGCCCATATGAAACAACTACCCAAAATAAAAGGTCTCCTTGAAAATTTGGCTTTTCAGGGCTTTGTTTTGTTTCCTCAGTGTGACACATTTTAACTCAGTTGGTACCAGCAGCATGGCTACAATAGTTTGGATGTTTATGTACAAAACAGAGTACTCCAGAGTTTCTCAGAGCACTGGGGATGTGAGGTGTGCCATGCTGGGGCTGCCCGCTTCTCTTGCTTTCACACCTTCCCAAAATAGGCAGAGAAAAAGCACCCGCAGCTCCATGAAAAGCTGCCTGTGACCTTGCAAGCTGGTCCTTACAGCAGACCTTGTGCAGCATGGGCTCTCTGAAAGCCTCTCCAGGAGCACACCTGGATCACTCACGTCCTTTCAACAGTTTCAGGCAGTCTGCACCCACTTCTCCCATAATTGCATCAGCACCACACACAGTTTCTCACCCTTGGCCCTAGACAACACATCAGAGTGTCTTTAAATGCCAAGAGGCTGCAACAACTGCCTGATGGTACTCTGCCTCAGACAGTCCTCTGCCATCCAAATGCCCCCAAGCCTGCAAACACTCCTCGTGCTGACTGTCCAGGGAATGAGCAGCTAGCTTGTACTTCCAGGTCACAAAACACACCCATTTAGGACACCGCTTTGGCACACCCTGAACATCATCTCTGTGAAAAGCCAGCGGGTGATGTGGGAATAGTATTAAAAGAAAGCACAGGCTTAACGCGGCTCTGAACTGGGGGCAGTGTCCCTGCAGAACCCAGCTTGCGACAGTCAGAGCCAAATGACTTCAATAACTCCAAAATGAAACTCTTGCAGAAAGCCAGTGCTCTCAGTATCTTCACTGCTGTTAGCACACACATTGCCCCCAAGAGGCTGTATCCCAGCCGCTCGGGAAGGTACGGGGCAGGGCCGAGGTCCCGGAGCATCACGGCTGTGGCTTACAGATCCTGCAGCGCTCGTGTTGCAAAGCGTTGTCCAGTGAATCCTCGGTGTCTGTGGTACAGTAGACAGGGCTGGAGAAAGGGGCAGATTTTGGGGAGGATCTCTGCTGCTAGGCCAGCAGGCTCCTGCCTGTGCATGCAGCACACAGCCCTGCCTGAGCTCTCTGGAGGTCTCCTGCTGCTCTGCCTCCCTGCTCCATCACTGCTCGTTAGCAAAGCCCCGCTGAGCACATAATTTCTGTTCAGTCCCTTGCCTGCCTTCGGTGGGACAAGCCAGTCTTTTTCACAACATGCAACTCATTTCACAAATGCTCCTCATTTCTAGATACCGCAGGCTATTCGGAGACTAAATAGGCTTTCCTTTTCATTCAGAAGCAAATGCCTAGGAACTGTCTACCCAGATTAACAGCCAGTGAAGACCAAGAGGGAGCAGAAATAGGAGTGCTAGAAAAAGAGAGATTGTTCCCTGGTCCTTTTAAAAAGGTGCATTTCACTGCATTTCCTTCTAGAAACCTTAGAGCACCAGCAGGTTAATATCAACTTGCTCAAAGCCCATTTAAAAATTATACATGTAAAACTTTGCAATGCACCGACACATCCTGCTATTTACTGAGGCTGATGCTGAATTATGCTTGATTAAAACCAGAATCCCATTCCCATTCAAGGGCAAAAGCAATCCATATGGTGCTACTGCAGAGTCTGCTTAGTATTACTCACATCACCCCTGTAGCAAAGAAATGATTTAACACCCTCCCAAGGAAAACGCTGCACCACCATCCAGAGCTCAAAACAGAAGGCTGCTCTTTGAAGCAAGCCTCCGTACTTGTCCGCAATGCTCCACTGGTAAAAAGCCAGAGGACATGGATGAAGAGGGTTGTGCAAGGGGAACACCGTCGCTCCCTCGCTCAGCTCATGGCAGGGCTTTCATGTAGCAGCTGGGGCGAGGATCCCAGCTCCAGTTTTCTCAGCTTTATTCACTACTCTGCCACTCTCCTGCTGCACCCATCAAAACTCTGCCGATTGAGTATGTTGCTTAAGCCCCGGTTTTACAAAGGGGGATTCCCAACACCCAGCACTGTCCAGCCCTTTGGAAGAGTTCAGCTTCCATTTGTGCTCCGTCTGTCGCACCCTGTTGCTCACCGCACTCCCGGCAGAAGGGATAAGGTACAGGGTACTGCTGGTAGGAGGCAACGGGGAAGAGGAAGGAGACATAGCCTTGCCTAAGGCTGCCCTTCTGCACCTCACATGAGCACACCATACGTGACCAGTCGCAGAGGACATGCGGAGCTCCCTCCCACGGCTACACACGTGCCAACGTTCAAAGCACCATTGGGAAAGTGGGAAGCATGGTAAGTCCAGCAAGTACGGCACAGACTGTGCCCTGGGATGCATCCAACCCCAACCACAATCACGTAACTGCAAAGAACAAAAATCAAACAGCCTGATATTTAAGAGGCTCTAGCACATCTCTCTGATCTGCTCCAACAGCTAATTACTCTCACCCTTATACAAAGTCCTCATCTATCAGTATCAGCAACACTTGCAGCCACGAGAGGGGTTTTGTTAATTTTTTTTATCATTTAACTAGAGCTCTGCAAGTGATAAAACACAAGCCAGCCCCTCTCCTCCTGGTAGTGAGATTTATAACAGCCAGAACCTTGCAGCTGTAGTTGCAGTCAAAAGCCCCTAGGTTCACCATGGTCAGTTTTGGGCAGCTCTGAACTTGCACAGATAAAAGGCAGGAGCAGGGAAGGAGCAGGTCTCCATTCCACACATGGGAACAGAGGCACAGATGGATCAAGTAGCTCACTGGGAGTCACAGGAGAACATGCAGCAACTCCGTCACAGACTGGTGTCCCAACTCTGTTGGCCCACACCAACATGAGGTCTGAGGAACTCACTTTTGCCATGGGCCAACCATATCAAACCCATCTACACCACTGATGCTTGACAGTGCCTACCCTGGGCTTATGTCTCAGTAGATATTCTTCAGAATAGACAAGGCTGTGTTGAGTCAGCTCATGATTTGTTTGCTTAAATTTCCTTTTAAGATAATGGAAATTACACTCACATATTGATTATCAAGTAGACTAAGTCCTATCTCAGAAAAGGCACCTCTGATCTGCACATCAGGCCCTTCGTTTTTGCTCCAGGCTTAGCGTGCAGGGCTCCAGAGCACCGCAGGCATTCATACGGACGCCCTGCAGAGAACTGGTACTGGAAAGGTAACTTCCCAACAGGGAAACTTCAACCCAATAGCTCACACAGATGGGACAAGCATTCCTTTGAGGAGGGGACCAGAACTGCCACCTTTTGTTTGCCTAGACACAGTTGCAGTAGGGAAATTGTGCACTTTCTACACAGAATGCAGGAAATAGTGGGTTTACTTCCTTTCAGTCACACTGACAGCAATTATGTCAGCTTCTCATGAGCCAGATAAAATACTGAGCTTGCAGCTAAACAGCAGAAGGGACAGCTGCTGTGCTTCATCTTGACTGTGCAAGTCAGCAGGGTTTTCCCCTGGGTCAAGCTTGCGTGCGTGTTCTGTGCTAAGTGTCTGCTCCTGGCTAGTATCACAGCCAGGCTACCTGCTTAGACCGACCCTGCACTTGCTTATTCTTATTCCTTACTTAGGCTCTTACTAAACGAACCCACTTGTGTTCCAGTCCTAACATCAAACTGAGATACCTCCCTGGCATATCCCTCATACCTTTTGATGCAGTACACTTCTCTCTCGCCACCACTCTCCTGCAGCTCCCACGTACGTCTCCTGCCACTGGAGAAGAGCTTAAGGTATCTACTAGTGTTGAACAAACATCTGCTCGCAATAAAGAAGCCATTTCTGGCCAGGAGACAGCAACCTGACACTGGAAGAAAATCCTCCTGTTACACACTTCACCTGGTACTGGTTTCCACTGTTCATCTGCCAAAGCAAACTGGCATGACACCAAGTTCACCTTCACTCAGCAAACCCATTTACTGTGCAGTTATTAAATATAAGTCACCCATGAGTCAATCCAGAAGGAAATTTTACTGCCTTCAAGTCAAACCTCTATTCAGGTATCACCATATCAAGGATATCAGAAGTAAAACAATAGAATATCTGTCTTTGTCCAGCAAACCTGTAGGCTTTGTTAGGGGGAGGGATACATCAGCTCCTGCAGTAAGTATTTTCAGCCACATTTACCGTAGAAGACAACTCTCAAATACTGTTGTGTCCTCAATTAATAAGGCACAGGGGGCTCCAGGACTGCTAGCTCTATCTAACAGATGGTCAAAGGAGTGGAAGGACACTTGGCACAGACACTCCACAGCCTTGAAAAGCCGCCCCGATGATGTGATTGAGGTCTATAAACCAGGGGTGGCACAGAGAAGGCGTGATTGTTCCTAAGTCACTCCTGGTATCAGCTGAAACCTACATGATCAGACTCAACCCCAAATGGGAACTGCTCCCCACGATATGCAAGTAGGAGGCAGCAAACAAAGATTTACACAAGCTTAAAAAGGGACTGGGCAAAAGAATGGAACAGCATGAGACTGTTAGACACCGACACAACCTTTGGCCGAGGAAATGCCTGGGCCACTAGTCTTGGGGTGCTGGCAGTCATGCTGCAGGGTGCCTGGCCAGACGCCCACCTGGCTGGCACTGCTGGTGGGTCCCAACTGCGAGGCACCCCGGGCTGACCTGCAGCACCGCACTCACCTTCTGGCATTCGGGATTGTCTCCTGCTGCAGCCGCTAACTCCTTCAGCAACTATTTACTATCCAGCGCATCTGTTTCAGCTGAGTATCATTGGGAAAGCAATGTTTGCCATCCTAGAAGGGAGACTGAAGCTTAAATAACCCCAGATAAGCACTACTAGAGGGAAGCTACAAGCGGAAAGGGAGGTAATTGCACACATCCCCAATTCCCAGAGATGCTTAAGCACATGCTTTCGTTAATGACACAAATGATCCAGCAAAACTTTTCCATCCAAAGCACTTAAGTACACTCTGAAATTACCACTGCAGTGGTACTTACAACACACAGACAACAGCCTGCCTCTCCAGTTCAGGAGGGTGTGTGTGCAATGCTGTCAGCGCTGGGGAAGTCTTGCAAGCAGGAGGAAAAAACACTCTCCTTCATATGGCCCGTTTCACCAGGGTCAGAATTAAAGTTTGCATGTGCTTAAATGGCTCCTGAAGTTTAGGTTTAAGCCAGGCATATGAAAACAGAACAAGTGAACTGTTAATATTGCCACACTTAAGCTGAAAATATGTTCCCAGCAGTTCTGGGACCAGAGGAAGGGATACTCTAGCATGGGTGAATGGCCCCGGCTCTCAGACCTTGAACCTGCCTCTGTTTCTTCACTACTCAACGAGCAAGGCTGGGACTGTGCACGTATCCAAGTGCACTTCCCGGTACTAAACATACTAAACCCAGAGATCCAACCAAAAGCAGTTGACAAGGCAAGGCGGTAGTGTGCCATTGCCTGCATGGGGAAGCTCTCCGCTCTCTCCAGGGAATCTGTCCCTGCCTCCTGCTGTGCCCAAGCCAAGCTTCCCACCTGGCACTGGGGGTTTCTGCTCTCATCACACTGACCACTCACTCCCTCCAAATGCTCCTCCTCTCTCATAGCAGGGCTCCACCCCAGGCAAGCATCATGAATAACCAGTGCAGTCCAGTCCCCACAGACACACAGCAGCCGTGGACCACACGCCACCACCAGTAATTTAAAAGGTGAGCCCATGTCTCCCATCGGCTTGGCTCCTGCATCCTGCTCACCACGTACCTTTTGCTCCAAGGGTAGCACACTGGCCCGGATTAATGCCTTGCAGGCTCCTGCAGGAATCCAGTTTGCAACTTCTAATTTAATAAAAGCCAGCCAGCAATGATGCATTTGCTGCTGTGATGACTGCGAGCTTCAAGCAGCTGCATGGTTATTGAGTCTCCAAATTACATAACAATTATGTATGCTTACATTAAAATTACCTTGCAATCACTAGATTGCCTGGCAACACTTTTCCTTCAGCGTGCACAAACGGTGCACTTTTCCCCTGTAATTACGTAATAATTGCCATGCATTTGCCCAGCAGTTCTGAGAGAACACCATTTTTAACTTTCATTCGCTAATAAAATAAGTGGTTACTCAATAGCCCAAAATAAAGCATCCTATTGTTCCTGTTGTTGGGAGTGCTTGGGCATCCTATAATTTATTGTCCTGTTTCACTCCCTCTGCCTAGGAGTACCCACAATTTACTTTTTTTTTTTTTTCCTTTTTGACTATCTTCTAAACTTGAAGTTTCCTCTGAGCAGGAGCTGTTACACCAGCAGCACTGAGCACAGCAGAGCTTAGATCTCCCAGCTGAGGCATACAGGTTCTGCTATAATATGAATGCTAATGAGAATATAAAAAGCTGCAGTCTTCACCCTTCAAACTCTCCTGAAAAACAGTCTTGTGCTTCCCCATTCATATATACATTTCCATTGACTTCCCGGGGTGACCTGACTGGCAGCACCTGGAAAACTTCTGGACTGTCAGAGACTTGCAAATGTTGATTTCATTCCCACCCACTGGTTTCAGATAAACAAAATGAGGCTGCATTGCACCTCAATGTGGAGATGGACCAGGGCACTGTAAACCACCTTCCACCTTGGCAATGTTCTTCACACTCAGAGACTTATTCGCTGCAGGTGTTTGAAACCAGGTGATTCTTCAACAAAAGCCTTGTAGAAGCGAGGGGCTTGCTCTGGCTCTGAGGAGCTGCTGAGCTCGCAGGGGCCACCGGAGATTGGTGACATGAAGGCAGACGTGGCTCAAAGCACTACGGGAGCATGAAGTGTTCCTTTTGAGTTTGACACAGCTACAGGTCGGCTTTTTGAAAGCACATTTGAAACAATTCCTTCTGGTTTGTGAAAGAAACAGATATTTATTTCCTAAGGTTGAAACAGATGGAGAAATCTTAATTTGGGCTAAAACAGGGAACGTGACATGGCTCTGTCTCACACATCTGACCTTCCACAGTTTGCACTGCTTCTTGACTGGGGATGGCAATCGCTTGCTTACGCATCCTCGTCCCTCCCTGCTGGCTGCTCTGCCTTCAGATTTGCCACCAAAACTGTTTGCGCTGTCGAAGTTAGCCAGGTTTGTAAAAGGTTGCCATGCCTGAAAGTCTCCAAGCTAACCTACATCAGTCTCCAGGAAGCCAGTGCAGCTACCTCTGCTGTCAGGTCAGACCAGCAATAACCTCAAGGATGGTATGGACAAGCTGCTGGATGGAAGAGGAGCCAAAGCAAAGGCCACCTACGCCACCACCCTGTCTCCTGCTGGGGTCAATAGCTTGGGGAAAAGCATCAGGCAGAGAGACGTAACACCTTCAGTATCCACACTGCCTGCTTTAGGCAGCCCGATGGCAAACTCTGCCTGCATCCTCATATTTCATTGTCCTTGATGCTCTCTTCTTCTACAGACTTGTCTCATCCCTTTGAGCCCATTTAGTTCTGGCACCGGCTATCTCCTCTAGCTATGAATGTCACAGCTCAACTACATGCTACGTGAAAGAATAATTCCTTCTGGTTTAAACTTGCTACCTGATTATTGTTTGCTACCCCTCAGTTCTTGTTTTCTTCAGAGATGGTTCATTCCCTGTTCACCGCTTCCCTGACACTTCGGATTTTACTAGCCTCTACCATATCACCCCTTCCCATGATATTTTTCAGCTTAAGAGCTTCGGTCCTATCGCTGTACAGAAGATGTTCCATCTCTATATAGATGTTCCAGGACCACTATCATCACCTTTCTCAGACTTTTTTCAGTTCAGGAGAGCCGTTTCTAAGAGACGCTGAGCCGAGTTGCACAAAATAGTCAAGATACTCCTTGCCTGTATCTAAGAACTCCTACAGATCCAAATAACTGTATAATGGCATTTTCTGTTTTCTCCTCTATTTCATTTCCAGTAATTCTCCAAATCTTGTTAGCTTTGTTGACTAAGTAAAGGGTTGACATTTTCAAGAGAACTATCCAGAACAAAGTCTGAGTGAGAACAGCTAATTTAAAGTCCATCACGATGTACGTATTTTTAGCATTGTTTCTCCCCCTCATGCATTACCCTGCAGTCAGCAACATCAATTTTTACTGCCATTTTATCATGCCGTCACTTGCTATCATGGCATCTTCTTGCCAGTCTTTGCAGTCAGTTCTGACAATGACTATTCTGAATAATTAGATGTCATCACCAATCTCTCTTATTGTACTCTACCCTTTCTCTGGTCATTTAGGAATATATTGAACCACCCAGGACACATTGTGGATTCCTGTTTAACTGCACTAGTGACTTTTCTCCATTGGGAAAGCTGTATTCCTACTTTCCTGATTGTCTAGTTATTAATCCACAAGAGGCCACCCAACCAAAGAGACTTATGAGCTTCTTTATGAGCTACTGCTAATGGATCTAATCAAAAGCTCTTCAGCAATTGAAACACAATGGAGTAACAGGATCACCTTATCTACATGTTTGTTGTCTCCTCTCGAAAGCTAATAGATCTGTGAGGCAGGAATTGCCCCTGCAAAAGCTATATTGACTCTTCCTCCCCATATCCAGCAATATGGTCAAATCTTTAGTGCATCAACGTGCAGAGAAAGCAGCCAATGATGAGATCACTAAACTTTCTGGAAGGCAGCCTACAAGGAGGAGAGCAGGATCAAACAGTCACAGAGACAAACACAGCTCACCGGCAGTTTGTCTGACAACGCATCCAGCTAGTACACAAGCAGTAACTGCAGACCAGCCAATTCATGGGCACCTCCACGCTACACAGGTCCCTGGTAGCATCCTGTGCAAGAACTGCTCCAGCACAAGGAGCCGCGCTGGGAATAAAGGCAGAGACCTGCTAGAAAAGGGAGAAAAGAGGCTCAGGCTAATGTGGGTGAGCCACAGGAGATCCGAGTTGCACCTTCTGACTTAGTGACAATCCTTGTAGAAGGCTCAGGAGTTGCAACGCACAGCGTAACATGTCTAGACACAGCATGGGAGTCATAGCAGCTACCAACGCCACACCACATCAAAGCATCAGGCTCTCTGACCCACCCCCTCCTGCATGGTACCCATGTGTCCTGTGCCCATAAATGGCCAGCTCTACCGTGCTCACTACTTTCAGAGGTCTGCCTTACAAAAAAAGAAACTAACCAGCAATTTCACAGGTATCCTCCCGCTGCAGGCACAGGTCAGAAAAGAAGCCCAGCCGTGAAGCCTGCAGCACGAGGTCTGCAGATCAGCAGTGGAGCAAAACGCACCATCCGACAGCCTCACATCCCCCAGTGTGGAGAGTGAGAGGTTACACAGATGTGCCAGCTCTGCTCAGAGTCCACAAGGGGAAACACCAGCCAGCCCTCGCTGCGTCTTGGGGCCCACACTCACAAGATGCCAGCACACAGATCGCTCTCCCTTGTGTCCCCAATTCAGGGACTCCTCCTGCTCTGGCCAGGTTGATGCCAGCAGGGACATGTCAGTTACAATGGGGCCAAACAAATCCCTGCTGTCATTTACAGACCTATTGCAGCCTCCTTGTACTCTTCAGGACAGATGCTCAGCAAAGAATCTGGCCTCAGCCACATTGGGAGAAGGCTTACTGAAAAACAGTGATGATAACTAAAATAGGCTACGAACAGGAACCCTGCCACTGGAGTCTCCAGATGGAGCCTGGGAACACTCTTGAGCCACCACCTCCCTGGGAGGACACAGCAGCGCTGGGCTCTTGTCATGCCACAGCCCTGAGTGATGAGGAGCCACTGAGGCTGACGCTGCGGAGGGAGCTGACAAGGGCAGGAGCCCTCCCAGTGCTGCTTGCCAGCTCTCCCCATGGCTGGCGTCTGCCCTGCTAAGCTGGAGACAGCTGTTTGTTCCAGTTGAAGCTAACTGACCCACAGCCCGTGCAAACACCCATTTTCTGGCTCTGCTATTGCCTTCTTCAAAGATGCTCCCCAAAAAGAGATAAATAGAAGACAAAAGGAAATTGCTGTTTTCCTGATGTCCTTTCTAAGGAACGGCTGCTCCTGATGGCCAGGTAAATCTGAGCTGAGCCACCACCAACTGCAAACCCTGTCACATGCAGTTAGAGGGGACTTCACTTGCTTGACTCGCAGCCCACCAGGGTAGAGAGGCTTCTCCCCAGCTGAACAGGAGGCCAAAACACACACTCTGCACAGCTGCTCCCAGTGCTGCTGGTACTCACAGTACTCGATGCCCAAGACGATGTCTCGGAAGTAGAGCCGAGCCTGCTCCTCGCTGAAGGGCTGGTCACTTGGCACCTCCATGACAGGCCTGTTGGGACGAGAGAGAGTAACTAAGTACTTTGCAGAATGGCAGTAACACTCCTTGCTGGAAGAGTTTCCTCTTCCCCATCTCTATGTCCCCAGCATTGTGGGCCAGGCTCCCAAAAGGTTCCAGGTGCTGTAACACACGATAGAGGTGCAGCCATCCTTTCTGGATGTGGTAATACCTGTATTAGTGAGCTCGGCTAGCGGTGACGGTGGCTTTGCACAGGCCCTGAGCCAGCACAAGCCACCCAGCCCTCACCAACAGCTGAATTAACAGCTGTTGTCCGCACAAAATAGGGCAAACACTTCATTCACTGAGAGTCCTAATGGGAAAAGAATAGTGAAAGAACAAAAGTGGATTTGGCCTTTGGGTTTCTTGCTAAAGTTTCTCATGGTGGTTAGCACCAGCATCACCAGGAGATACCAGGCAGCAGTGGGACAGAGTGCCCATTGCTGTGAACTGGATGTCGTGCCTGCTGGGGCTCAGTCCTGAAGCAACATCAGCATGCAGCCAGTCTAAACCAAGGCAGAATCTAGATGTGAACCACTGGCTCAAAGTTTAAGTGGGAATATTTCCAGTGCATTGTGCTAAACTGCTCCGAAAACCTGTTTTGCCATTCAGGTTTCAGCCACCAGCAGAACTCAGCCATTCAGCTCTAAACAGCCAAGGTTACCTGGTCAGCTTCTCCTCTCCTTTCCTTTGTGTGCCGCCACTGCTGAGAGATGCACAGTATCCTCTAAAAGCCCCTCTTCTGCCTTTGCCTGCTGAAAGCTGAGGGCAAAGAGGCTGTAAGAGCTAGTCAGCATCTTCTGTTCCCCAGCAGATGAATGGCAGGAGCTAAGGACTTCATTGAACTGGGGTTTAATCCTGCTTGTGCTTGGCAGCTTGACCTTGCATTTGGACATACACCCACTGACTCAAGCTGGATTTAAAGGGGTGCTCCTGAGACACCATCCCTGCAAGCCAAACCCTGGCCAAGAACAGCCCATTGCCAAAACCAGGCTCTGTGGCTCTTCCCCTCAGTCCCCAGCAGCAAATCCTTCTTCCAGCATTTCTCTCTTCTCCCTTGCTGCCATTTGATCGATGACCTTCATCTCCCATTTGCATTTTTCTGCCACTGCCTTCCCTCCCTCTTCATGCACATTTTTCTGCTGCTGAAATCAGCGAGAAATAATGTGAGCGGCAGGACTGGCAGAGCCACTAATGGAGTCTAATTGCCTTCTGCTAGAGGCAGACAGGCTGCGCTCGGCGGAGCTCCATGTTCCCTGGCCACAGCTGATTACAGGAGGTGTGTGGTTTTTTTCCCTCCCCTCTCCTACAGGATAGTCATCAGCCTGGTCACCAGGGAGACTGGGGAGCCGCTCACCAGCAACCCGCTGGAACTGGCAGCCTGCAAGAGGCTTATTCATGGGGCCAGAGAGAAAAAATAAGACCTTTGGGAATGCCCCCCCCCCCCCCCCGGGCACAGCTCTCCTGACCTCACTGTGCCTCTTCAGAGCTCCACAATCAGCACAGGTGTAGCAAGAAGCAGTGAGGAGACTCCCACCAGTTTATCACTTCTGCTATGGAAAAACATGCCAACTAAACAGCCTCCCCCAATACATTAGTACTAGGGACAAATTAAGGCAGCAAGTGGGAAGTAAATGTTGATGCAGCAGCACACCGCTTGTGCCAGAGGAAGCCACGATGTGGCTGTTACCCCAGCAGAATATTCCTATTAAAACCTTTTCTTCCAGGCACCTGATGGGGAATTGGCATCAAATTTGTTCTCCAGATCAAAGCCGGACACCAGGACATGCCCTCCCAGCCCATTACTATTCACCACATCATTCCAGGCTGTAACAGTGCAAAGGCAACTACAGCTGGATTTTGCCTCCTCTGCAGACAGTGGTTTGACCTATTGTACATATCAAACCTCCATTTCACCTAGGAAGCTAATGATGAACACCAAAAAACTTCAACACAAGGGATCCCAGGAGGGCTACTTACCCTTTCCTCAGGAGGTCAAACACTGCAAGAAAAGGAAATCAAACCATGAATGAATCAGAAGAGGGGACTGGGCTTATTTATTTTTTTTTTTTAGCACCTACAAAAACATATCCATTCCCATACCTGCAAAATCAATTTGTCTCCACTCACTTCTCTTCCCTCACCCATGAGAAGGACACCAGAGGATGCAAAATGAAAATCTTCATCTCTTCAGCAAAAGACAAATATCCCCACCTCCCACAGGCTCCTCACAGGGAGACAGCGGGTGATAATTTATCAACCACATTTCTGCTGCTCCTGGTGTCAGCCCTTGCCGATTTGAGCCCCATCATATTCAGTACCTTCAGGGAGGGTGTTTGGTGTGATATTTCTGCTAAATTGCTGATACCAAATGAGATGCTGTAAGAACATGCTGCTCTATTTGTGCTGTGTCAATCAGCAGCACAGCTACGTGGCTGTCAGAGGTAAACACTCCCTGGCAGGAGGATTGGAAAGGATTTGTTGGTGTGAGTTGAGGTTTGTAGAGCACATAAGTTTTTAGGTCTGATGAGGGGGTTCAGGGTGGCTTGTGCCAGCATAGGTTAGCGGCAATGTGTTTTTCTATCCTGCCTTTGACCTGTTCTGTAAATAGAAGGATCTGCCTTTGTCCAGCAGGAGAGCTCTTTCCTCATGAATTACTAAGGGATTTCTTGCACCTCCCAAGAAATCCCAGCAGATCGCCCTCCCCAAAGCACCAGGCAGCCCTGTTTAGATGTGATGTTAGACCAGCTGAAGGTACCAAGCCAGCCTGTATCAGCTCCTCTTGCTCTCCAGGTTGAAGAAGCTGCAGCTTGTGGCAGCATTTTATTATTCAACCATTTTGCACTGTTGCAGGTTACTCCGGTTTCTATCAGCACCCTCATCCCCTGCTTTCTCCCCAGTGAGCACATTGGAGAGAGCGCTCACAGCAGTACAGAACGCCAGCAGTAAGTAGCAAAGAGCAAACTCCCCCTTCTCTAGTTTTGCTTTGCCATGGAGAGGCATTTCAGGAAGGAGAAAGGTGCAGTTGGCTTTGGCTGGGTCAGCAGCAGGAGGGAGGAAACCCACTCACAGAAGGCTCAATCCTGAGCAGCGCTAAGCACCTGCAGCTTCCCCGTGATGCTGAGGGAACTGCACAGGCAGGAGCTTTATTTGCCTGCATCGCTCCACCCGAACCACTCACAGGATCCCAGGCAGAGCAAAGGGGAGCAAAGAGGTGACAGGGCATGGACATGGGCACAGTCACTGTTCAGTCTTGGACCCGCAACGGGACCAAGACATTTCCCACTTGTCCTGCTACTATTGCTGCCATGTCTGGGACTGTTATCTTGCTCCACAGGCAGAGCTTGGTTTTGGTTTGGGACTTTGGTGTTGGGTTTTTTTTCCCCTCCTCCCTTTCTGCAGCTTTTTCGACTTCCTCATGCATTTATTTTCATTCAACAGAAAAGCTTGCTATCTCATCTCTCCCCTTCTCTCCATCCCCAGGAGTTCTGGTATTTAAACAGTGGCCTCAGCCACCCTCCTCACCGCATGCCCCTCTGCCTTGGCTGCCGCTTTGTGATGCAGCCCGAGTTCCACTGGGGCTTCAGCCTTTCAAAGGCAAAGAGCTTCATTTGGTAGGCAGAGCCCCCTTTCACAGGCAGCTTCAAAAGCATCCCATAATTATTTCATGAGAAGCAGCTTTTGAGCCTGTCTCATCAGGAAACTTTACAGGGAAGCAGAGATGTAATAGGGTCAGATGTCCCCCTGCTCTGTCCCACCTCAGAGGGCACCTCAGTGCCTCCCAGGCTGTCCCTCCAGGTTTTGCCGAAATGGGGGTCAGGCTGTGGCTGGCACTTCCAAGGTTTGGGGGAGTGGAAGGCAAAGATGGGTGGAAATTCCTCACCCTCTGCATGAACACAGTCAGCTGTGGCCTCCCGTCGGAGCACCCCATGGCAGGCTCTGGGCTCAGAGGCCAAAGGCAGGAGTGCTGCTGTCTCAGGAGGTCCCAAGGCTCAGCCGGGTGGTCACTGTGTCTACAGGGGTCAGAGGGGACACCCGAAGACAAGTGTGCTTTCCAGAGTCACTACCACTATCCAGAGCCTACAGGAGGAGTCTGGAGACACCAACCTCATACCAGGAGGACGAGAAACCATCCTGCACTCTTCCCTTCTCTCCTAGCTCTAGGACTGGAACGGACACATACATAGGAGAGGGCAGAGCTGCTGTCACATCTTTTTAGCGCCCCCATGGCAAGGCGGTGTGCACAGCTGTACTAAGACACAAGGCTGCCTTATCCCACTGCAAGGGGCCTTTCCATTCCAGCTGCCTCTACAGGAGTTTAACTTTTCAGAAAAAATAAGTCTGCTGAAGTTGGTAAAAGTTTCCTCCCGGTATTGACCCTGAGCGCTGGTACATGTTTCTTGGATCACTAGGTCTAAGCCCAGGCGGTTCTGTTACCGTATAATGACTTACATACCCATGTACAAGTTGTCCTCTGCAGGATCATCAAGGACCTGTAATTGATAACAGAGAGATAAGGGGAAAAGGAAAAAAAAAAGAGAAAGAGAGAAAAATTCAGATTTTACTGCTCCCTGTGCACTGTGCTGAGCTGCAGAGCATTGAGAATGACTTAGACTAATATTTAGAGATTCCCGCAGACAGGGGCTTTGAAGGACACAGATTTTCCTGTCTTCAGAAAAATCTGGGCTTCTGCCTGTATTTGGAGAAGCAGCCTACCAATAAAGGTGCTGCTTGTCCTAATCTGGCCTCAGCCAATATTGAAAGTGGCACCAAAGCCTTGCACTTGTGCACCTTCCCAGGCTTATCTACACACAAGTTTCACCGGTCAAAGCTTGCTGCTATTTCTACCAACACAGCCAGCTGCCTTCTTGTAGGCACCAGCCCAAAGCCCAGGATAAGTATGTCAGTTTGTCATACATAATTGGCACGATCTTGCTTGGAATCACCAGCCTAAATTTCTGAACAACTATTTTAAACCAATTTTGGCTGAAGTAGGAGCCGTTGGATAAAGATCCTTTTATTGCAATACAAACCAGACTTGTTTCAGTATAGCGCAGGGTGGAGAAGCAGCTCACCTCTATCAGCTTAACAATGTTGACATGGTCCAGTTTCTTTAAGATGGCTATTTCCTGATAGACTCTGTCCAGTGGTGCCATGGGTTTCGGCTGCTCTCCGGAGGATGCTTTCGACCCTCTGGGTGGAGGCCGACCTACAATTGTGGTAACATGGTGAGGAAAAACTCATTTTTCAGTAGTGCCCAGCATACAGGAGCAAGAAGGTACTGGCTGCTCTGCAGAATACCTCCAGCTATTCTGGAAGATCTCATCACCTTGTTATCATCCCAAAACATTACAGTCTCTGTCCAAAACTAAGATTTCCAAGCCCTATTCAGACCAGCTCCCGCTGGCTTTCCAGCCTGGTCTGTTTGCCAGGTCCCACGGCCCTTCCACTAGAGCCAGGTGCTGTCTGAGGTGGCAGAAGAGCCCCTGGGAGGAAGGGGTCTACCCTGTGCAACTTCCAGCACTTAATTAGGTTCATAGATGGTGAACAGGGAAGAATCAGCACTCCAAAGAGACTCAGAAAATCAAAGCCAGGAACCTAATTACCAAGTATGTTGAATTTCCCTGTGGTTGTACCTGCCCTTTCACTGTATTTTAACCAGCACCCAACTACTTGGGCAGCTTTCAAATGAGGCCAAGTTCTGCAGTCCTTGCAGACAATGTTCCTACAGAGAGATCTGCTTGGCTGAGGACAACAGGTAGACCAGGTGAAATACCCACGTGGAAATCCATACTGCTTCAAGAGCTTCTTTTTGGAGAGGACTTTCATAGCCTGAAGGAAATAAAAAAAAAAAAGCAGTGTTAAAACTGAAAAAGAGCCGAAGTACTTATTGCTGTGACCCAGGAGCATGCTGGGCATCAGGGACTGGCTCAAGTCTGTTCCTCAGCCTAGAGAAGAAGTCTCTTGGTTAGTGGTGGCTACAATAGACACACGCTGACCCAGGCTTTCCTAAAGGGACCGCTAACCATTTATTTAATTCATCTTTTTTTCATGGAAAAAATAATTTTACTTTAAATTGAACCAAGTAAAAGGAGCCCAATTTCTGCATTTGGGGCAGGAGCTTGAGGGAAGAGGTAAGTTGTTCTTGCTGACCTTTATGTACCTGCTGTTTTGGATGATGCTATGGCCATGCTGCAAGTCAGAGCCACGTTAAGGCTGCTCCACCTCATGTTTTGCTTTGCCAGAGGGTCTAGGAAGCAAAAGAGCTGGAGTGCCATGATCATACAGCTAACACCCTCGTGATCTACATCACAGACCTGCAACAGGGCAAGGCCACAGCTCCTCCACCACCTCTGCACTGCCTGGGGAGACCTTTTCTATTCCCAGAGACTACTTTTGCCTCATAAACCTCTTCCATGCTGCCAGAGCAATACAGAGCACCTGCAGTGGGATCCAGCACCGTGCCTAAGACCACGAACAAGATACTTCGTGGGCATCCATCCCCGCACCATCAGAAACAGCGAAGCCACGTCTGTGCAGGAGCACCGTGAAGGCACAAGGAGAGAAGTGGGCTTTTGCCAACAGCCTCCCTCCCTTCTGACACCCAACCCTATGCCGGCTCTATTGCAAACCAAGGCAGCTGAGGCGTGGGAGGGGGTCAGGGTAATTTTCCCTGCCATCCAATTGGAATTAGCATAGTGGCAAAAGGCAATCTGAATTTAATAAACAGTCTCTGCGCCTCCATCTGCTCTGTGCATTAATAACCTTTTTGAGGGCCACTCAAACAGCCCCGAGTGGTCCAGCAGATAAATATTTCATGAGAAACCAGCTCATGGTACAATTTGCTTAGGAAAACAGTCTACATCCCCAGGAGCAGGGATGGTCACTCAATCCTTCCCCTAGAATGGGTAGTTACTTCTATTAATTAAGCATCCAAATCTGTAATTCACACTGGACTGACCCCTGCAAAATATAATTAACCAAGGACTCCCACAGGACACAAATACCAAGGAATTTTGCACTAATACCATGAAGGCAGGCTGTCCGCCCACTACCTGTTTTTGACACGTACACCAGGAACAGGTCACCAAAACCATTTCATCTTCCCAAGCTGTTTTTCCTGGCAGCGAAGCCACTACACACCTCAGAATCCCCACCTCCTGTCAGTGCTCCCACTGCAGCCAGGTTCATGGCTCACTGAAAGGATTGTTATTTTTGGTACTGATCCAGTGAAATCCTCTGGATTTGCACCTGTGTAATTGAGCAGAGACACTGTGTAGTTCTCAATCCTGCCTGAGCCAACTGTTGGAAATGACAGTGTTGAGAGACAGACTCAGAAGTGCTTATCTTTTACTTAGCACAGCGCTGTGCCCAATACAGACAGCCAAATTATTCATGGTCTGCTGAAAGAAGATCCAAAATGTGCACAATCACCTCCAAGGACAGCCAGGACCAAGCCTGGAAGACTTTTTATGCTCCCCACTTTTATATCTTCATAATGAAAATTTAGGGGGGGGGAATAATCAAAGGAATTGGTACACCTATTGCTCTTTCAACCATCGCCAGCCTGGGAGGAGAAGGCTCCCCTTGCTCCAATCCCACCTTGAGTCTTCCCTGACTTCTGGCAAGGAGTTGTAGAAGAAGAAGAAATAGAAGATCCAATTTGCTGCTGAAAGCTCCCAAGTTCAATCAATGCTTGGGGAACAACCCTGAAGAACTGACCCATTGCCACCAGCTGCGCCCGCATCAGGTTAGTCCTTCCCAAGGCAGGCTCTGGGGGGAGGCTGGAGGGAGCAGGAAGGCACGGAGAGGAGCAATAACAAAGATAAGAATTGCTCTCAGATAAGAATTCTCTCAAACTGAGGGAACAAAAATGACTGCTGTCACCTAAACTCCTTGAAGGATGCTACAAAGGGTGATGGGGACATGAGTGGGGGTTACTGTACCCTCGGAGAGCTGACTGTAAACCATCTCTACTGCTGTGGAAAAAGCACCAGGACGTGTTTACACCAGCTTCAAAGCATCAGTATCTGATACTACACAAGCAGGGCTGGATCAGAAGAGACGACATGCCCCACTGCTCTTTCAAACGCAAACAGGGAATGAAGAGCAAACTTCATCATGGAATGGGCCAGAGCCACTTAATTGTCACAAGAGCAGAAACAAGAGCACACGGTGGTGAAGCCTCACTTTAATTACAGCCAGAACTGGCAGCACAAGGCTTCCTCACTGAATTGTAGCTGCACATAATGGAAACAACACAGGGATACTTCAGCAAACCTCTCCTTCTGGGCTCACATGCATGAAAGAGCCAAAGACATTTGTACTCACAGGCAGAGCTAATTACCCAGATAATGCCTTTCTGATAAAGAACCAGCTCAGTGCCAAGCCGAGGGATTTTCCCTTTGCACTGGCAAGCATTGCTTCAGCTTCCTCAGGAAAAGAGGGAGCCTGGAGGAGATTTCCTCCACACATGCCCTTGCACCCACCTTCCTTCCGACTATTCACATCTGGACATGGGTCGTGACATTTTCCTTTGAGAGGCAGCAGGAACCGTGTGCTTTCCTTTGATGTACATTTATTATCTAAGTTTACTGCTCTCCTCCTAGGAACCCTGCAGCTGGAAACCACAGGGAAGCTGCTTCATGAGGACATCCGAGGGAAAGGAGATCCCAGGTTTACGGAGAGGAGGAATGCTTGGGACACAGCAGCTTTCACAACAGCCAGGCCTCCAGCCCACATCCTGCTGCTGGTAATGACAACAGCAAAATAGCAATTATCTGGGGGAGGGAACCGTGATAAAATGGAGCGAACCAAGGGAACTTATCACCTTGTGATGCTCTCACAGCACTCAGGATGTGATTTTATTTGGTAACAGAGGGACTTGCATTGCAAGGGACCCAAACCCATGCAAGGGCAGAAGACCTGTGCATGGTCCCTGCCTGCAGCTTCCAGGGGAGGGAAGGAGGGGGGACGTTGCTCAAAAGTCACTACTAACCACCTAAATGCTCTGATAGTGCATGACAGCACCCTGCGGTGGGACTGAGCAGACCAGAGAGCTTTTCCAGCCCTTCCTCACCTGCCACTGACATCCCTCAGATCTAGTAGCTAAGAGGGAAGCTCTGCTGGGAGACAGGAGCGCTACACACTGTAAGCAAATCCTAGACCAGTCAGGCTTAGCTGCCATGCCCCTAAAATCCTGCTCCTGCATTTGTGACATTCTGTCCCAGACACCATTTGTCACATCGGCAGCAGAATTACATCGACAGGCTGTGCCCCAGCCGCGCTGTGACACCACAGCGGCAATGCCTTCCCGGAGCAGCCATGCTCGTCTGCCTCCAGCCATCTCCCAGGGGCTCCTGCTCTTACCTGAGGTGACCCAGCTCCTTGCAACCCCGCCACTGAGCGGCACAGGGTGTTAAAGTCAACCAGAGATCATTTCCCCGGTCCTCAATGCACCAGAGAGTAGCTGGGAGCAGTTCAGTAGCTGTTACGTGAGCAAGAGGATGAGAAACACGGGAGCCATGCCTTCCCTTCCCGCCTGGATGGCAACCAAAGTGGATTCTCCAGGGGCTAGAAAGTTCTAGGCTTGCTGCTGGCCATCTTCTCCTCAGCAGAAACACTTTCTTTAGTCGTCTCTTTTCATAAACGTGAAAGGAATTTCTCCTCATCATTGACAGTTGGTAGAAAACAGCACTCCATGCAAAGGTTGTTAGGTACAAGCAGAGGCAGAGACCACAATCACACAAATCTTGTTTCTTAGGAAACCAGATTAAAAAAGAAAAAAAAAAAAACACAAAACAAAGAGAAACCCTCTGACAACCTACAACGCTATTGCTTTTGTCCAAGAAGTAGCATAACAAATGTCCATCATAACCACTTTTCTTTGCAAGCTGATTTAGAGATTGAAAATAGGAAGGAGACATGACCTGAGGCATCAGAGAATCAAATTCCATCAGCACAGTGACTCCAAACTAGATCTCTGCCAGGACACATTTGCCTTTGCTTTATTTGCTGCCCTTTCACGGAGCTTGGTTTTTCTTCTCCCCCTCCCCAGTCACTGTCAAAGCATCTCCTGCAAACTGAGACACTGAAAGCTTTCCAGCTGTAAAGGGCTCCTTGGCAGAGCCTCACAGATGCTGCTGTAGCAGCTTCGCGCACTCCAACAGCAGGGACCAAGCGCAGGACAGGGACCTCTGCTCCGGGAGCCACCTCCACATCCCAATCCGGTCTCCTCCTTGGAGAGAGCACTGGGTCACATACTTGGTGCCGAAAGTTCAATTTCCTCAGCCTAATACATTCCCTGCACCCAGTGATGTAAGTCAGCACACTTTCACAGCCCTCCACAGCACTGTGGTTGTTCACAGCAACGAAGGATAAAGCTCTTGGAAGCACTTGCTCAGCTTTAATGGAAGGGAAAAAACCCACAAAGTAAATGCAACCCATCTACATTTTTCCCAAATGTGGTGATTAGGTTTTTTTCTTGAGAGTTTTTCCTAATTCTAGGCCAGGCCTAAAACTCGTTAAAGCAACAGAAATCCTTCCTTTTGCTTTGCAGGAGCTAGATCCAGTTTCTGGTACCTATAATTTCTGCCTTTACAAAGAGAGCTAGCAAAGGGCCCCACGCTTCAGCAAGAGTCAGCAGCCACTCTGAATTACACTCCCAAAAAAATTTCTGCTTTCTTTAAAGTTTTGCTCCTTTTTATTGCAGCACACTAGCTTAAAGAAAATAAAGCAGGCAGCAACACCCTGGCCTCATGCTAGAACACTGCCCATGTGAATCAGTTACTATGGGGCTGCTCACTAAAGGCCAACCAAGGGCTGATTTCCTCCAATTATCTGTTATTGCTTTTTACTACTGAGACAAAAACAACACTCCAGAGCTAAATTTGGGGAAAAATAAACACATAAAAAAGGCCGTCCCCAACTGCCAGAACTGCAATTGCTTCTACTAACTGCTGGTGACAGGCAGTTGCATTAGGTGTCCTCCCGGGAGGTTCGGGGTACATTGCTGCAACGTGGCCTTGGTCGGAAACAGTAAGGAGAGCAGCATAGAAGTTATCTCAGCGTTGGGAGAGCATGTGGGTCAGACACACCAGGAGGCATGGGGAGCTAAGCAACCATTAGCCAGTTACGCAACGTGCTATTTCTCTGCAGCTTTAAAAAGTCTGCCAGCTCCCGGGCTGTTTTAACATCCTGGAAAAGCAGAGGTCTCTCCATCACAGCTTGCCCTCCTGGAAAACACAAGTGTGGGCATCTAGGAGGATTAGGGGTGACAGGCTGTCTGCATGCGACTGCAGCTGGGGATGGGGGGAAGCTCCCACTGTCCCAGCTGAAAGGGTAGCAAGCCCAGGAAACACAGACTTTAGCATGAGAGCCTTTTGGCAGCAGTGCAGCCAGCACCCTCTCCTCTCCCATATGCTGACACTGACATCCGCTGCAGTGAAACATGGACAGACAGTGCCGATGCTCTCGCTCTGGTCCCACCTCTCCATCCGCTGTGGCGTTCCACACACCTCCCAGGATCACCTTCACAGCCCCAGGGTCCCAGCTGAGATGTGGTTCAGACCCTGCCTCTGCTGCAGCACAGGAGGATTGGGGGGAACCTGAGCGTGTCCCTGCAATGCTGGTGCTGAGGGGGCCTGTGCACCTTGTCCCTCTTTGGGCAGCGAGGCTGAAACAGCGCCCAGGCGTGGGAGCCATTCTCAGGCTGCAGCAGCTTTAAAGTCTTTGCTTAGATTAGAAAAAGAAATGAAGATTAAGTGGGGATTAACTAACATACACCAGGCTAACCTGGACACAGGCTTTCACTTTTAGCTACGATTTGACCAGCTAAATCTACGTCCCCGGCATTAACCTACATCCAAACCAGACAGGAATGCAGCAGGCAACACTAACCCAAACCCGGCGCTCCCCTGCCGAGCTGTGACAGCCACCCTGCCCGCCCTGGGCAGCCCGCAGCACGGCATCGGGGTCCCAGAACAAAAGGGCAGCGCCAAGATGTGGAGAGCACAATTTTCAAAGCAAGAATATTTTTGGCTGGAAATAAATGTGATGCGTTCCCACTCTGTGCCGCTGGTCCTGACACTGCCCGAGCTGGCAGGACAGGTGGATTAGGGAAGCCACGGCTGGCAGCATCCCTTTCGGCAGAACAAAGCCGTCCTGCTGCAGGGCACAGGAGGGAGGACTCAAAGGGCAGCAGGGAAAGGGAATCATCGGAAACAGCAACCGCTCCGGTGCAGTGGGTGAGTCAGCTTGGAAAGGACAGGAGATGGAAAGAATTGTGGTTCCTTTGCTTGGCCAGCTCATGCATGGCCTTCATTTCAAGACATTTCTCCTGCCATTTCGTGCCTGGTTATGCTTCCAGCTAACGAACACTAACAGGTATACCGTTCCA
The DNA here is from genome assembly GCA_013398295.1 of Chionis minor. Lineage (NCBI taxonomy): Eukaryota > Metazoa > Chordata > Aves > Charadriiformes > Chionidae > Chionis > Chionis minor. Next base: position 54,792 of record VZSF01002719.1, on the reverse strand, counting down.
CCCGACCTCTCCAACCTAGCATGACACTTGTAAATCCAAGAGTCAGGAAGGAAAAGCTATCTGGGGAGCAGTGAAGAATAAGCACACTTTACATCTCCACAGCATATTCTTCTACCCCTTTGTGCCAAGGCCAACAGCTCTGTGCCCTGGGACAGGGAGTAGCACACAAGTCTGCCCAGGTGCTTTGATGGGTCCATTTTCATCCATGTGAGGCCACTCCATCCCAGCAGCGAAAGCAGGACCCCCTCACCAAACACAGCATGGAGCAGCAGCTGAAGCACAGGGCCAGACCAGCAGGGCTGCGGCGAGGGCAGTGGGGGTTGGGTTCTCCACAAGCACCCAGCTCTGCTCTGGGATCCACCAGAAACAGCTGAAAGCTGTCTCCACCGGCCTTCAGGCACAGCCACACACAGCAAGGCTTTTGCCAGCTGTCCAAGATCCTGCGCTCAGCCTGAACAAAACCTGCCACAGGGCAAGCGCAGGGACACAAGCACATCTGCAGATGGATTTTGCAGGGACCCCAGCTGGGATGGTTGGGATTCACCTGCCTCTTAAAGGGGAAGGACAGGGAAGGAGCCTTCAGCACAAGCAGCCTTTTTGAATCTGAAACCTTCCAACTCATGCTTCAGCTCAGCAAAGGATTTAAAAGCCATGGTTTGCCGTCTGCCCGGCACCCTACACCTCACAACCTGACAGCAAGGTCCTATTTGGCATCCTGGCAGGCATCCCACAAGGAGGTAAGATGCAGGGGAGCCAGGCACTGCCCAGCATCTTTCTGATCAACACCCCCATTTCCTTACAGAACACGCCTGCTCCTTCCAGGCCCATCTTCCAATGCACAGCAGGTGCTGAACACCACCACCCACATGCCTCTAATTTCAGGTGACCTGCTTCGTAGCTAGAAAATGTCAAGACAAATCAGTGATACGCTGCTGCAGCCCGCCTCCGAGATCCCCGCCTGTTATATGTGGCAGCCCACCCGATTTCCCTCCCGTTCGGCACCGCACGCAAGCAGCAGCTCCCTCCCCAGCAGGGAGGTTCAATCCCTTGCACGCTACGCAAATCAGAAATGCATGTTAAAAGCAGCAAGGCAGAGGGGACCCAGCTTTTGGGGGACAAAAGGGAATGAGGAACGGTGGCAGCAGCAAGGAGCACAGGAGAGGAACACTTACGTAATACTTGTCATCGTTCTCGTTGTAGGCCAATTTCACAACGCCATAGGAACCCTAAAAATAAACAGAAATTGCACAGTCAGTTCAGCAGCTTCACCTAGTCTCCTTCCTCCTCAAGGCTGGTAGGCCATAGCCTTACACAGGGGGAAAAAAGCCCCCAAAGCTTCAAGGCTCCAGGCCATTCCCACCCCTGAGCAAAGTCTGTAGGGGATGCGACCCCACAGCAAGGTCGTCCATTTTGGTAGCTCTGTTGGAGCCACAGGGCATTTGAGGATTAACAACGTCTGGAGGAGCTGAGTGTTAGCCCTGAGCCAAAGCCACTGTACCTGTCTTAACTCAAACGTGAGTGGGGAGCAGACAATAATTTTCAAGCAGATTTTTGTGCAAGCTGAGAAATTCTGCATGAACACCTTCCCTGTACTTCTGTGCAGGATGATTTTCAGCACAAAAGTGTTCCAGCTCTTGACGGCAAATGGACCCCAGTGAGAACCAGCTACCCTGCTTTCCTCCAACCACCTCTTGCCTGGGCAGATGCAGGCCTGGATTACTGCTGTATCCACAGCTCCAATGACAGCCTGAACCAAACTCCATCCAAATCCCTGTTTCTTCACAGTTTTGTGCCAACACTATACATTTTATGCAAGGGACACATAACACCATGGCTAGGTATCATCCCTGACAGATACCTGTTGAATGAGTGGGATGAACACTACAGCCTTCAAAACATTTCTCTTGACTGAAAGCTGGAATGAAGGTCCTGGTCCCAGAGGAGACCAACAAGCCATCTGGCTGATCCAGAAGCAGAGCAGGTCCAGCAGACCCTCTACCAACCTCACGGTGCCTATCTGCTCACTGTGAAACACAGGGAAGGAGAAGGCAGGGGCAAATCCACCAGAGGGAAGGCCTCACACTCTCCTTAAATCATACTTAAGCCAATGACAAAATCCGTAAGCGGGTCTGAAGGGTGTGTGAGTTTCAGATGACATCTGCTGTACCACCAGCAGTGTCTCCAGCATCACCCCCTGACTGCCAGCACCCAAACACACAGCCCGCTGTGCGGACCATAAGGGTGCCTCCTCCCACAGCCCAGGGCCTCTCGCTTTGGAGAGGAGTTTGGGTTAATGAACCTCTCGGTGAAGGTCTCTGCAGCTCAGGGTGCGGTCCCTTCCAACTGCAATGTTCCGACTGCAAAGGTAGGTACAGCTTCCAGACAGCACTGTCGCTTGTGGACCCATCTGCAATGGTGGCAGACATCCAAATGGGCAGGTGTCAGAACTGCTCGCCAGCCCAGACCTTTAAATAACTTCGGAGGAATCTCTTCTGAATCATTCTCCAGCTTTTAAACATGGGCTAGAATTAAACTAGCATCTCATTCATGGACATAAAAACTTAAACTAGTCCTGATGGGGACCAAACACCTGCCCTGATTTTTCTGTTTTGTTTTGTTTTCTTTCCTTGTCAGGCTGTATTAATGCATCAAAGGCTCTCAGCATTACGTTTGGCAAGCAAACACCTTGGAAGGGAGCCAGCTTAACCACCTTCAGAGGGAAAGAAAATAAATTTAGATTTCAGGGGAAGTAGCTCCACTTTAACCTTGAACAAAACTTGCTCAAACTAATAAGACAACAAACAAAAAACCCAAAACAAACACAAGCTGCAAGGTGCCTCGGGATGGCAAAGTCTTTCCACTCCTACTTGTGTGAGTGCATGCAAGTTGCTTGTGACGAACACGAGTACCAGTAACGTACCTTGCCTATTTCACTCTGCAGCTTGTATTGGTTTAATTGCACGCAGTCCTGCAGATCAAAAAGGAGAACGTAATTAGAGTATTGGTAAAAGGAAATGACTGAGTTTAAAACAGCATCAAGTGAGGCAGAGTGCTGAATAATGAACGACTAAATCGTATTTAAACCAGTATACGTTACGCTATAAGCACTGCACTTTTTTGGCAGCCCAAAACAAAGCAATTATAGGCTGAATTCTGACTCTGGCTGTGCTGGCGTAACACCAGAGGCCCCTCCATCCTGTTTCCCCAGCACTGCTCCAGGTTCAGCCCGGAGAGCCTGACAGCATCCCCCAGGCTCTTTACCTTAGCCATCGACATTGGCCTGCGTTCAATACCACGCAGAAAAGCGCCCGTCCTCAGCTCACGGGGCTCTCCTGGGCTGGCAGCACCCAGGCACCCACGCCAGCCCCAGGGTTGCAGCATGAGGCCATATCCTCCCCAACATGAGCCCTGGCAAACACAGGGACCTTCTGTGGGCTGTGCACAAAGGCTGGGGCTGCACCCACAGGAGCCCTCTCCTAGATCACGGGCTGCTCTTTGAGAGCACACAGAGCCGAGCTCCTTTGCCATGCAACACAAACCATACAGATTTCCTTCAGCCAATACAGTATTTGCCAAAAGAAAGCACCCCTAAGCAGGCCTGATCTCCATTTGCAAGCTATCCAGCACTGACACCCCAAGGGGTGGGAAGGGGGTGGATGCAGACCCCCGGCGAGCTGTGGCAAGGGTGTAAGGACAGACAGGGTGCTGAGTTACTTGCACTGGGAGCTGTGCAGGGAGTGATGGTGGCCACAGGTGTCAACTGGTGGAAGTCAAGGCAGAACAGAGGAGCCATGAAGTCATCTGAGGCTTTTCTGTCAGAAAACACTTTCTGTCACAGCAGCAAAACCTCCAAAGCTGCATTTCACTTGGAGCTGACCCCTCCACCCTCATGAATGACAAGAACATCCCAGAACCGCAAAAAGCCAGGGGGGCTCAAGACCACGAGCGCAGGGCGAGCGCCGTGCACTGCCCGCACCGAGCTCTCCCTGCAGCTGCCTGGGAGCACCCAGGGGACCTGCCCTGGGCTTGGCCACCACGGCAGGGACCGCAGGAGGACGGCGCATACCTTGCTGCAATGCAAAGCTCCTGGCAAAGAGTCAGAGTGCTCCTGCAGGGATCTCTGCAGTGGCTTTTGCCTTGGTCCTGCTGTCACACACAGCACTTCACTGCATTGCAGGGGAGGGGAGAGCCCCAAACTCAGTGGGGTGAGGGAAGGAAGGGGGGGGAGGGGGCGAGTTTTGAACCACAGCACATGTCTGAGCCTTAGATGGGACACACTTCCCCAGATGGCATTTCTGAACACAGTATTTCTCCCTGAAATTACCAAGCACTAAAGCAGGCTGGAAAAAAAAAAAAAAAAAATCACTTCCAGCTTCTGCACTGGCCACTTCTTTGAGGATAAAGCTGATATAAAATACACAGACAGTTAGATTAGCCTTCCCATAAATCTCAAAATAGCCCTGCAATCCACGGCAGCAGTGCTAGGACAGCAAAGCTGTGCAAATGTCTTCAGTCTGTTTGTAAGAACAGGGGGTGTTACAGCCCCAGCCCCATGCAGCATCCCCACGGAAAGCAACACTCCTCTGTCTCTCGGGATGCACTACAGCATGGATGTGGGAGATGATAATTTTTACTTTTCCCCCCATCACCAACCAGAAAATCCTCCTAATGCAAGCAATCATTACAATGAAGGAGAATAACGGAATAGCGAACTGATGGCTTCTAAAGCTTCCAAGCAGTGGCTTGTCAGGAATACAAGGAATGATTTAAACCTTGATCTTGTTTCTAGTGAAGGAAGATTTTTTTGCACCACCCTGACAGGGAGGAAAAGCCAGCTGTGAGTAGACGTGTATTAACTCTGCTGCTACCAAAGCACATGTCTTTCCAAAGGCAAAAACCAATTCATCAGAACTAGGAGCAACAAGAGACAAGAGACCATGACTATGCCTGCTCCCTGTGTCCAAAGCACCAATGCCTTTGACTCTGACCATCACTTTCCCACCATTCCTCTTACCTCTGGCTAAAAGATATCACTGTTATCCTGCACCAGACCAATCCCCTGAAGCATCTCTCTGGTCTTTCACTGCTGCTTCACAAGCGATTCAGGACACCTGCCTTTGGGGTTGTTTTTCTGAGAGGAATGGATAAATACCAGGATTGGAACATCCTGAGAGAGTCTGAGGGAAGGGTGATGCCAGGGCCGGGGTGCCTCGGACAGAGCTGGGGCTCCAGGGCTGCACAACCTCCAAGAGTTTACACTCACTATCTCTGCATCCCTACCCGACCACAGCCCCGTCACTCTCTGCTCAGATAATTACCGCTGAGAAGCACTATCATCTTCGCTTCTGCAGTGCTTCAAGCACTTGAGCTCAACACAGCAAAAAATCAAACCAGATTACAGGTGCTTTCTACTTTTTTTTTTCCCTTGCAGACAGACCGTAATTCACAGCTCAAGCGACTCCTGCCACGTGTCGCTGCAGATCAGCAGGGTTGTTATGTTATTATTTGGTTCTCCTGCAGGAAGTGTGATAATTGTACTATTCCTTTATCGTAGCGAAACGCCTATCTCTGGACCAAGTGTTTCGTAAAGATAACGTCATACAATCCTCTTGATTTCATCATGCCAATGTATTTGTAACTGCTGATAAATACCAACAGAGCAGGAACCTTAATGAGATCCTTTAATGAAAAGCTGTCAGCAAATTACACTGCTGCATCCGTCCAAGTGTTCAATAATTGTTCCACCTTAAAAAACAAGATGCCCCATTTGTTAACATCTGAGGTATTACTCAAGATGGGGAGGTGCCATATGAATCAATGTCACAGAAAACAAAAACTGATCAAAATTCATAACACACAGTCAAGTCCAGAGTCCAGGTCCAATTTGATAAATCCACTGCTGCAGCCACTGTGTGACAGAAACCCCAAAAAATTGAGAATTGAGCCTTTGCTGTCCAGGAAGAGCAAGAGCTGGTTTCCAAAGTACGACATTTCTGAAAACATCCGACTGTCGACATACATACATATATGCACTGGAAAATTTTGTCCCCTAAAAGAAGCAAATTTACTAATCTGAAAACTTTCAGCAATTCAGAGGCACGCTTTAAATAGAAGCATGGGAAAGAAAATTGGGAACTAAAAGCCAGTAGTGAAGATCGTGCTGGTTTAAACTCATCCTGGCTGGAAGAGGAAGTGAAAGCAGTTCTGAAAACAGACAAAAGGAAACCAAAGGCCAGGAAAGGGGCATTAGGGGCAGCAATGAATACAAATAAGAAAGTTGCCCAGGGACAAAGAAGGACACACAGGAAGCCCATGGATCGTGGAGGTAAGAAAAATAAACAGATATTTAAATAACATCCAAAAACAAGTGCAAAACTGGAAGCCCAGCATCAGGACTGGCTGCTGGCAGGAGTGCTGGCTACAGCCAGGCAGAAAGTACAACACCAAGGCTCAGCACCACGGTCTGGGGTCACCCAGCCAAGACCCCAAAGCTGGATGCAGGAGCTGAGGTACCCACCGGGTCCCTGGGGTATCACTTGGGAAGTGGCTAGAACATAAAAGGGGGCTGGGACTGGTGGGGGCAAACGCAACCCCGTTCCAACCTCACTACAACTGCAGCTTTGGGCTTTCTCCTTTTCTCAACCCCACCCTTCGATAAGTTGGAAATGTAACTTTTAAATAAAGGTTAATTAATCCAAGGAAAAGAAATTAACAATGCCTTTGGGGGAATTCCTCTTTGGAGAAATGCTTTCCATGTGTCTTTGATCTTTTCAAGAGAGCAATAGTTTGAGCACCACAGTAGGACTTCTAGAAGAAATTAGTTTGGGTGACTCACGGAGCTGGAAGGGGAATCTCTCAGCCCACGCTAGGTAGGAGCTCAGTCCCCGCCACTGCCCTGGTCCCGCCTGGGTTTACCGCTGCACACAGGAAAATCATGACTGCATGGAAGAAAACCAGACAGCTCCAAGAGACTGGAAGACCCTGAGACCTGGATCAGCCCAACACTGAAGCATTGCCTCTCACAGCTCTCGACACCAGTTGCTTCAATCCAGTTGGCCAAACAAGCAAGAGGTCTAAGATAAAGATGTGGAAAGCAAAGGAAAGAAAGGACAAAGCAATTTATTTTCTGTGCCACTGGGATAAGCCATGGACATCAAGCATAAGAAAATTCCTTTTGTCAGCTCATCCTCCTCGCTGCGTGCTCCGGCCAGCAGTTACACTGACCTGACTTATCCTCTCCACTCCTGCTAAAGCACACACCGCCCCAGCCCACCGCCACAATGTGCAGGGCCACCCATCCAGCAGGGAGCTGGGACGACGTCCCACTGATCCCAAAGGGTGGAGGGACCATGCAGATGCCAGGGAGTGGGTGGATGCAGGGGAGAGAAAGAGAATTTGTGAAAGAGAAAAGACAATTCATCCAGGAGAGAGTGGAAGAATAGAAAGTATAAAGCAATTAACTGTGCTGGCAGGTCTGGGGAGGAAGCCTAGAAAAAGATCTTTTATTCTTCTAGCCACTCTTCAAGTAAGACTTTTTTCATCTATCTAGAAAGGTTGATTTGGGATAGCAGAATAAAAAAACCACCCAAAAACCAGCATTGCCTTTTCAAATGCCACTTTCCAGCAAGCAGGCCCTCTACCCTTTTGCAGACACAAGCTCTGCCATTTTAGGTGGGACAAGCACTGTCAAACACAGCAACAAGATGCCCACCAGTCTGTACGGGCATGTTCATGGAGAGCCTTGTCCTGGTACATACAAGCACTGGAGCATCATCCATGCAGCAAAGCAGAAGCTGCTTTTAGCAGCCTTGTGGAAAACCCTCTCCTCTCACCACGCTGCCAGCACCAAGCAGGAGACAGGAACATCACATCAACAGAGGCTATGTGGGCCAGTAACATCAACTCTGGGGCTGGTGCCTCAGCTCTGCAGAGTCATATACCCTTAACAGCTTCAACTTAATCTCTCCTGTGCCACAGCTAAAGGCAAAGCCATTCCCTTCTCAGAGCAACGCACTGATGGGCAGCAAAGGCAGCAGAAATCCCACCAGCCTAGTGGGTGCTCTTATTGGAGAAGGCAGCGCTGAAAGGACCTTCAAGGACATGGTCCATGAGTAAACTAAGAAAAGAGGGGAACAAACAGGGATTTTTGAAAGTTACAGATCATTTTAGATAGAGATATGACAGATCAGGTTAATTAAGTACACAGTAATGCTGTCAGGAGAGGAGGATGGGTTACTTCTCTTGCAGAGTAGTAACACCGCAGATCCAGGCTTGTCAGCAGTGGCTGCCAGAAACCAGCTCTCATCCTCCCTCTTCATCCCAGGGTAATTAGCCAATTCATGGCTCTGCTTGGTTGGTCATCAACTGCCTCTGTGCAAGACAACAAGCCCTGGCTCTGCTGCAGCCCTACTGGCCCAGGAGCCATTGTCTTCCTATATAACAAACCCAAGAAACCGCACTCAGAGGGCAGGTGTTTGGGGTACCAGACCTGGGGATGGGACCGTAGGATTCACTGCCTGCTCGCAGCACCGCACGGAGCCTCCTGCAACACCACCGCCTCAGCTCCAACTCCTGGCCCTCTGACCCCCCAATGCAGGCTTTCCTCCCAGCCTGTGAACAAGTATGAAATCAGCATTTAAAAAGCTCAGCAGTGTCTCTCTAACCGAGCACATGGTTCTTCCATAATTCAGCAGAGAACAACAGAAAATTCACCACTGCTGTATCCCCATACAGCACATCTCTCTCATTTCTCCAGATGAGTCAAGGATACCGAACTGCTGACAGCAAGGCAGTGAGCCACTGCTCCTGCAATCACTGAGCAGGGAAAGCAGATTCAATCCTAGATGACTATCAGCATAACACAGGAAATTTTGATATGCAGCTGTGCTATCCATCTCAGCTCCTGACGGACGGCGTCTGCACATGTGCCACTGATAAAGCTCACATGCTCATGAACTTCATTTCTGCACAGACTCTAACTCACTCAGGCAGCGGCTGCGAGTCGGAGCGATGGATGTCCTGCCACCTGCCAGGCACTGACTGATGATGCTGGACACTCAATGCAATCAGCAACTCCGGAAGGACTTTAAGCAGGTGAGAGACATGCACTGGAGTACAAATGGACAGCTTGCCTAGAAGATGTGTCAGAGTCATTTACAAGGAGAGGGGGCAATGCCGTGACCAGTGAGCTGGACCTTGTCACAGTGACCCACCAGCCTCCCTGCTTACTGAGGGTCTGCATATTAAAATGATCAACAGAAAACACAACAGCAGCTGCTGCTAAGCACACCACGACCATATTTCTTATCACAGGGTTATTTTATCCCCCATAGGACCAAAAGCCTCAACCAGGAGTCCCCTGTAACTCTTAGAAGCCCGGCCCATACTTCCCACCTCTGCTTGATCTTCCCTATTACATGCAAGGCTCTGCTAATTGCTTACAGCAAACATAGTGAGCAAATGCATGTAACAACATCAGATCTGCTCTCCACTTCTCAACATTCACAACACTTCACAACATTCCCTGCCAGGATCTTGCTTAGCTGTATAGCTCGTATTGGGACTGCCAGTGTCTCTCAGCCACGAATACAATGACCCTGCAAAAAATGCTTAGCAGCAACTGACAGGTCATTTGCAGGATGCTGGAGTTCAGCTGCACGCTCATCTTGCTGTCACCTAACACTCCTCATTATTCAGTGGTCAGCCTCCAACTTCATCCTGTAACAACTGTGCATCTTCCTAGTCCTTCTGCTATTCCTTACAGGATACAGATACTGTCCCTACAAACTGGAAATACAAAGCACAGTTCCCAAGAGAACTGCTGTGAGGGTGAGCACCCACCTCCAAACGCGCACAGCTCTCGCCTGGGCTCCCTTCCCCCTCCTACCGCAGTGATTCCCCATTAATATGAATGATTCTTTCTACGAGCACGGCTTTGTTAAGCATCTGGCCTGCACTGGAGCAGGGCTGTAAACAGTTATAACAAAGTGACCATTAAAAACGCAGCACTGCATAATGGATTGCTGCGGGAGCAGCAAAATTAAGGGTTCTGCATCTGCATATCAAACTACACATTTCCTCCCTCGCAGCAGTAGCTATCGCTCCCCAAAATGCAGATGCTGTGGAACAGGACAGAGTATTTTGAATTTGCTTGCAGATGGGAATATGCTAGTTGTACTCGGCTGCAGTTACTTTGAAACAGATTTCGGACAAGCCCCACTCTCGGCACAGTCAGAGTACCGCAGGATGGGAGAGCTGGCACACAAATCACATCTGCTTCCAAGAACCAGCTCCTCTCCCTCCCTGGCTCCCTTATTAATGCATACGGCTGCCAGCAAAGAAGCCGCAAGCTCTGCAGCGCACCTTCTGCGGATATCCTCTATCAGCCAAGGATGCTATGACCCATCTTACAGATAACGCGACCTGCAAAAACTTCCCAGAGGACAATGGCAGACTTGCTCGTGCACAGCACCCACCCTCTCAGGTGCCCACTTTCCAGGAGGAAAGCACTAAGCCACACAGATATTGAGTTCCAGGTCACTTGGACCCACACAGGCAAAAATCTAAACTCCAATGATCTGGGTCCCTTATGACACAGGGTAGGACCACAGTGAGATTTAAATATCGTGGCTGGGAGCAGCACAGTGCCCAGAGCAACATGTTGGCACAGTGGCACCGGCAGAGCCTAGTTCAGCAACGACTGGGTGAGGAAGAGTTGGATGCTCCTGAGCGGCTCCTGAGCCCCCGACTGCGGTCTCTGTCCAGTTCAGTGCCAGAGCACAGCAGAAGTGAATTTTCCGGGTGAGCATTACTGTACTGCCAGCCCTAGAGAAAAGACAGATTGAAAATGCCCATGGAAAGGGCCTATCCCTCACCCGATCAAGGCTCATGGTCACAAGATGAACCAGAGGCTTCTCTTGAGCTCACCTCCCACGGCACCAGGGCAGGAGATACATCCCTCCCTGCAGGGTAAGGCCAGCAGGTCCACACCGCCGCTGCTCCTCTCTCCAGCGTGCCACCTCCTCTCTGAGTGAGACTGGGGACTTGTGGCACCCACACGTACCTCCCACCCCTCCCTCTGCCCTGCCCCATTCCTTAGGAACAGAAACACAGGACAAACATGATTGGGAAACAAACTCAGTCCGGAGAAAAATGGCGAGACGTGGAAAACTTGGGTTTGCTCCACAAATAGCAGATAAAAATCTCAGGAAGAGGCATAGCCTGGGCTTGGGGAATAATTGAGGTGTGAGCAGCCGCAAGAGGGATGAGCAAGAACAACCGCAGCCACCCTGACACTCTCCTCTGCAGGAGAGGGGGGGTGTCACAGCCCTCAGTCACTGCTGGTACAAACCCGTACAGACGCTTTAAAGACAAAGGAAAATCCTGACAGGAGTAGGAAACACCAGTGCATTTAAGCTCTTTATAAAATTAAATCATGCCTTCAATAATGGCAAAATACAATAGCAGATACATAATCTCCAGAAGCTTAAATCCATAAAATACCATCAGCAAAGCTGCTGTGACTGATAAACTACCGAAGGGCATATGCAGCAGGGACACGAGAGCAAAGCCATTTGGTCACAGCCCTTTCTCTAAGCAGCCTGACAGGCCTTCTGTGTGCTACACAACAGGGGTCCCAACCCCTCAACAGGACTATCCCAGGCAGGTAGTGGCTGAAAGAGCCAGTGTCAGGTCCTGGTCTGCACCCAGCGGAAGTCTGGGGGATGGATACAAAGGTTTTCAGCCATTCCAAGCTAATACAATCCCTGATTTCAGGTTTGTGGGTGTGGGGTTTTCTTTCCCCCCCTTAGAAAAAGCAGTGCTTTCAGATCTACCACTCCAAAAGACTGAAGACTCCCATTACCAGTAAAGAAAGACTTACCTTACCTCGACACCACAATTACAAGGGAGAACATGCCTACCTCAGAATCGGATATGGAGACCCGATTAGACTCTATCGTTGGTCTCCTCATTATACGTGGTGATGGCCCTGTGGCATAAGGACCATAACCTGGAGTGTTGCTAGAAGCCAAATAACCTCCTGATGATCTTTCCTGAAGAGACAATTTCCTACTTGACAGGACAGGTCTAGTGAGAGGTCTTTTGGGAACATGCCTGCAGTGAGCATCTTCTGGCCGTTGGGAAGGTGGAAATGCATTCATTCCCACGTCACTGTTGACTCCATTTCTTTGGATGCCTTTTATGTTATCAGAAAAGACTGTGTCATTTTCTTCAGTGTCGTCTTCACCATTTTGGTCATTTCTGTCTGGGCCAACAGCCACATCTATGGCTGCCACCCGCTCTGCCAGTTCAGTCTGTGTGTCCTTGCAGCACGTGTCTATGCCTCCATCCATGGCATTTGTTGGAGAGTCCCCCATTGCTGCGTCCAGCTGGTATGGTCTCAGGTGGCACTGCAGGGAGCCACGATGCTAGCACTCACAGACAGCATGTGGCACGAAGGAATCCCTCCATGAAATACCTAAAAGGAAACACAAACAGAGGTAAATGGAATAATAATGTTCACGCAGCACGAACATAACAAAGACACCCATCTCTGGCTTCTTCCAACATAAAAGAAAGCAAAGCCAAAATACTGGCAGGCTGTAAACAAGTTGCAAACACTGAGAAGGAAAGGCAAACCCAAGCATTCAGCTAGATATGACAGTGATAAAGATGTGACTTTATCTGATGCGCAACAAGTGACACAGCTAAAAAGAACTTCTCCTTCTGTAGCTAGACTGACAGTCAACCAGAGCTCACAATAAAGGGAGAAATACAGCTTCTTAACAAGCCAAGGTTAAAGGGTCAAACTTTCATCCTCTTCAGTTCTTATTTACAGGGTACTTATTTACAGCTTCTGGTATGTATCCAAACCCAATGCACATAACAGCAAATCCACAGCCATTTAGGGCTCCACAGTACTCTCTCTGGTGCCCTGGAAGGCCCTAGAGAGTGGCACAGAGTGACCTGAAGCCAAGCCATGGCTGGCGACTTCCGCATTCTCAATTATGTGCAACATAGTGAACAGCAAAGGCAGGATTAAAAAGCAAGTCTGGTTCCATGGTCATCCCTGGCCCCTCCAGACTTGCAGCCTGTGTGCAAACACACGTTAACCTTGCTGCCTGTCATGTATAAAAGCTAGATTGAGTTGCAAATCAACAACACTTAATGATTACCAGCATGTGGGAATCAGCTTTTCTTTTGGAAAAGACCTACACAGCACAAAAATGCAATACAAAGCTAAAATTGCTGAATAAAATAGCTGTTTCCTGGATGTTAATTTCAGTCTCAATTTAAAACAGATTTCAGTCTTCCCAGTGCAGTCCAGAGCAGGAAATGATCCTCTGCAGCACATGGCTGTCACCCTTAATCACCTCTGAAGATGCAGTGCTGCAGGATGCATCATCTCATCCCTCTGCCCAGTTTCTGGGGACAGTGGGGAAGAACTTCTTTTCAGTCACAGCATCCTGGACTGCATCCAGCGAACGTCAGTGCAGGTTTAACTCTGAAGTATTGCAACCTTTCGTTCCTTACATGCAAAGCAGGTTGTGCACAAAAATCCCTGCAAGCCAGCTGACATTTGCATCGCCCTGTTTTCACAGTGGCTCCATTTAATTTAGATGAGGAAGGGTGGGGGTGAGCCCCATCCAACATCCACCTGGGAATACACACAACACCCTCCTTGAGGAGCACAGAGCAAAGGTCTGAGCTTCCCAGTGGCGCCCAGTCAAACACACCACAGCTGAACTCCGCTGCAAAGAGAGACGACCTCCCCAGCCCCCCTGCAGAAGCACAGCAGCCAAGCTCAAGCAATCTTTTCTATCAATAAGGAAATGAGACAAAGCTCCGAATGGGAAGCTCACCCGAGGTCACATGCTGGGTACTCTGTGTCACAGAAAGGAAAGATCCAAATCCAGCACATTCCTCCCTGCAGCCCGCTGTTCATCTCCTTCCCCTCCTTCTCCACCTGGGTATAATCTTCCCCCCTTCTCCTGCCTTTTCTGCAGGCTTGTTGGAAACACATTGACAGAAGTGTCACTCACTCAAAACAGTAACGAAATGGTGAGATCAGCTTTAAAAGCTTCTATTAAAACTATATTTAAACCCTTCAATCCCAAAGCACAAATCCCTTTAGGAGCCAGGACGCGGGCACGGGGGGTGGCTCGCAGGAGCGAGGGAAGGGGTGCAGGATTCAGTCCAGCGCATAATGCACATGGTCTCACAAATCCAAAGGCAAAGCAGCACGAGCCTCCCAGCTCTGCTAGACCTCCCTGCTCTCCCCAGCCCCCCAACACCAAGCTGCAAGCTCGAAAGCCAGCTGCAGCCCTGCGCTGGCTCAGCAACGATCCTGGCCTTCAGTTCAGATCCGGGAAGGCTGCAGAGCGCCTTCTGCACGCGCCGTCTGCAAAATGCTCATGCAAAGGTTTGCGCTCGGAAAACTTCTGAGCTGACCTAGGAGCATAAGGTCAGGGCAACCACAAGCCTGCAGCCAGCCTGTAATCCCTGAAGAGGCTTTCCTTGTACTCCAGAGCCTGGGGAGTGGCACATTTCCCGGCAGGACACTCGCAAGGACTCCTCATGGGCTGCCTGCACCCTTGGCTCTGGGTGAAGGTCAGTGCCTCGGCCCCTGGGAAGCACAGATCAGCCCCCAGCCCGGCCCGCAGGGCAGCGGCTTTCCGGGGCTCTCCTGCACGGCTGGGAAAGCACCAGGCTGCATCTCCGCTGTCAAGCAGCCACCCTCTGCGCTGTGGCTCTCCTCGCAGTCCAGCGCTCCAGCCTGCCTGCTCCCTTCCATCAGAGAAACTATTTTAAATGAAGGGAAGGAGGCAGTAAGAATGCTTTCACCATCTAATCCAGCTTGCACAAGGGATAGGAGGAAACCTCCAATTCCACCCTGCATTAGAAGCCCGGCTTTGCTCTTCTGCATACAGAGAAACAAACCCAAGGCCTTTCCTTGCAGCAGCTTTAGCTTCTGGGCAGTTACAGCTCACATCGCTCCCAGGGAGGATCAAGAGAAAAATCAACCTGCGACTGAAGTCTGCAGTTCCCCGACCTTCTTTCCTCCTCCTCCACGAGGTCTTCCCCACACGCAGGAGCGAGGGGAGGGAAGCATCTGCCCGTGTTGCTGCGTGGCTGCTGTGGAAGCCCACAAATCACCCACCTGGATCGAACATGTGGGTGTCTCGCACACGTCCTTGCTGCTCAGCCAACAGGAAAAAGAAAAAAAAAAAAGCCAGAAGCACTAGGAACAGCAGTTAAGTCCCGGCAAACAGCGATGCTCATATCAGCTGCCTGCCCAGCTCTTCACTGCCCAGACGAGGCACCCGGGGGGGTCACCCTATCAAAAGCAGCACCACACTTGCACAGCTCTAACCCACAGCTCAGGCTGCAAAATAAATCTTCAGCTAATTGACAACTTAAATAGATAAACCCCATAAATCAGTTCATGCGATCAAAACAAACATACAGCATCACAACAAATAACACTGTGCTGCTAGACAAATAATACTGTGCTGCTAAAAGTATGCTCAAGAAATCCAGCAAGACTGAAAAGAAAATAGTTGTCCATCTGTAGAGCTGGGCTTTGTTTCAGGTTCTGTTGTTTTGAAGGATTCCTTTTCACTGATAAATCTTCCAAAAGTATATTGGAAAGCAATGATTTTTGAATGAGCCAATCAGTTACACACAGACCCGTCTTACTGTGCATAAAGCTCTGCACAAGAGGCAATTACTTATTTTTGCGAGGCAAAACGAGGGGTGGATTTGCCATTTGTCAGTCTGTAACACAACTGCACCTTGTTGTGACGGTAAAGCCCAGCAAAACAGAGATACCACCACCACCACCTTCTACAAGCTCCTGCGCAGCTTTGGGCACAATGCTCTTCCCTCCGTCACCAGCCTGATCCCCCAACACTCAACACCTGCTGTAGATCAGAGGATTATGCTGCAGACATGAACTAAAGCTGCAAACAAGCTTATATGAGCAAAATTAATTTACTTACACATATCTTATTTACCATTTTTCCCTGTAGCTATTCCTCTGCTGCAGGCAGACTGCCACTTCAACGGTGTTTTCCACAATATATTTATCAAATGGCTGCACACGTTTCCCAGACAGGCACTGAGCAGAGCAGGATACAAAATACCCTTTTGAAAAAGAATATGATTCTGTAGAAAACCTCTCTCTGTTTTGTACGTGGGAGTGGGAGATGAACGAATGCAATAAATTTTGCTTCTCAATAAAAGAATTTCAAAGCATTGTTTGAAAAATAAAAACCTGCAAATCTAGTTTACTACTTGGTCCTTCCATTTGGGTAACCAGAAATGTTCCTATGAGGAAGCACGGGGAGGCTAAAAGGCCCTGAGTCTCAGCAAATCCAGCTTCATTTCCTGATTTTGCTACAGGCTACCCAGAAAAGTGACTTTACAGCTTCATCTGTCACAGTTCCCAGGTTAAGAGGAATGACACTGCCCTCAGGCTGCCTCATCCCGCTTCCCCTTTCCATCTCTGAGAACACATCTGCACTCAAGCACCAAGGGCCTTTGCAGGAAAATAAAGTCACAGTGAATAATAACTATAACGAGCATTTGCATGGAAAGTGTTTAGGCAGCAGTTTTGCTGCTTCTCAGAGTTGGAGACTTCTTCAATTGGCTGTGGATGGCGTCCTCTGCCCCAGCATGGGGACCAGCAGGGATGTCACTCCAAAACCCTGTTTGAAGGCCACATCCATTATGTGCCTCTTGACCACACAAGACCCACAGACGCTCTCGCAAAGAGAGGTCCCAAAGATCGCAGATGGCTTTAGTCTGCTGCTTTAATATACACTAGAAAGGTCAGGAATCAGGCCAAGTTTTCTACAGGGTGCAGGCAGCCATGTACCAGGACAGGCTGCCTGCAGAGGGGATGTCATCTCCATCACCAGCATCCTTCCGCTCAGGTCACATCCCCCAGGAACTCAGTCCTGTCTTGGGGCAGAGCTGGGCTGCACAACCAGCTTCGTCTTGTATCACCCTGTGCTTGTGTCGTGTTTCCTTCAGATGTTCCCCCAGAGCAGCACAGCCAGGTTGAAGAATCCGCTCTGACTGCTGTCAACCGGCACCACAAACTCCCTTTAAGGAGATAAGAAGCAAGTCCGTGGCTGGGCTGCCAAGTCCTGAACAGCTCCTCGAATGACATTTTTGAAATATTAGGTCAGCAAGTCCCTTTCCAGAGCCCAAGCTGCCTCCCCACACCAAGCAATACAGCCTATGACTATTTCCATCCTGGATTCTCTCTGGTGCTCCCCGCAGGGCAGGTCTGCAGGACTTCCCCAAGTACACAGCATTAGTCCACTCCCCTGACCTGATGGAGATATTTCCACACCCCAAACCCTGACTCCATCAACTTTTTATACGCAGAGGAAGGACTTGCCCAAAGTCCAGCCAGTTTGTTCCAACACCTTCAGCCTGGAGAAGAGACTTTCGTCCCACAGCCATGTGCCAGAGCAACATTTGAGCTGCCAGGAGCCCTGCAAGCACAAAGGGGTCTGAAACACTTGGCTCTTCAGATCTAAGGAGCCAACTACTTAGGGGTCTCACTGCTGTTGTGGGAGAGCAGCCAGAGGGTTCATTTTTCTGCAATAATTCAAATTCAGAGCACATTGCCCCGGCCCTTCAGTTCAGCTCTGCTCCCCCCCGGCGCACCAAGCAGGGCACCTGAAGATGAGGTTGCCTCCTGCCTCATGCTGCTGCTGGGAGGAATCAGGTGCTGCAGAAGCACACAAACTTCTTGGCATCTGTGAAAACCACCCTCAGACATCCACAAAGGCAGCCCAAACCAAGTGGTGAAGAACAATGAGAAGCTGCAGCCCTGTGAAGCCAAAAAGAAAGCGAATCCCTGCAGCCCTTGCAGGGATAATCAAGACAGATGCACACCAGACCGGCCATTTGGACTGTGTTCTCGCTGGGAAGAGGGTAATTGCTTTTGGTACCGATTCCTGACTAGAAGCAAGAGACAATAACACAACCCAAATAATAAATAAGAATATACTGTTTGTGCTTTTTGCATACATGCCATACATTTGCTTTATCCTGCAGCTTCCAAGGCTCTTGTTTCAGAGCACAGACAATTGTGCCTTGCTGAGAAATCACTCGATCCTGCTATAATCATCCTAGTCTTTTTCCCCTCTTCTCTCCACAGTTCTTGGCGGCGAGCCTGGCTGTTGTGCCACAGCTGAAAATTAGATCATAAAAGTGAGGCGCTTTGATTACGTCTGTGAAGCTTCTAGCACAGCTTTAAAAGTAACCGCTGAATGACAAAGAACAGTATTTTTGCAATTCGAGCACTGCATGAGAAATTTGAGAAGCAGGTTCAGGCCCCGGCTCCTGCCAGATTTCCTGAATGACAACAAACACATCCAAGACCACTGTCTGGAAAATGCACCATTTCTACCTCCTCCTCCTCAGTCGGTGTATGCCTTGAGAACACCAAGGCAGGGTGTTCTCAAAAGGGATTTTGGGGCCAGTTCAACCCCTGAGCTACAGACAAGGAGCACCCATCACCCCATACTTGTCCTGCTCTCCCTCTCTTCCCCATGGGAGACCCTGGCTGCAGGCAGGATCCAGGGTTTAGGTCTAATACAGGACTCATGCCTTCATGTCCCTGGGTGTAAGCTGTGGCAGATGGGAGACATCAGGGAGCTTCATATCATCATGTAAAAAAAAAAAGTTACATGCCTTCACACCATGAAGGCCATGTCACCAGTTTTAAGAGCAATTAACGGCACATTTTAAATATGTTTTGAAACAGGCCAGGATGCTGAACTAAAATCTCTGGTCTACCAGCCTACAGCACGAGAGATAACAACCACCTTGTGCACAGAGTACTGAGCTCAGGAAGTTTTACAAAAGATTTCCCAACTGCATTATATTTCATCCCTCCATGTTCTAATTATATGATTAAATAAATTTGCATAATCAGATGCAATTACACTAATTGCATATATAAGCAATAATCAACCAAAAATTACTCTGAAGAAAAAGTTTCTACTTAAGGAAATTCCTGTAACAAGAAAACATTGAGGAGTGCCAAATCTATCTAAGTGAGAGCGATATTAACATTAAACACTCCAGATAATGCCAGTGCAGCAGGAGCCCTGCCAAAACATTATTTGACGGGGGGCAGCTGCGTCTGCACATTTGAACCATGGCTTCAGTGGGGACACCACTGAATTGAAGAAGAGTTGTGCTTCCCTGTACTCAAGTGCTGGCTACAAACTACTTCCAGATGGGATTTGCCTGCCCAGTTTTATGGCAGAGGTTCAGGGAGACTTGTGGACATCAGACCCTGATGCTGGACTGTTTTAATTTTTGCTTTAATCTTTTAAAGCTGTTTATCAGTGTATGAACATTGGAGGTGGTTTTATTTTGCAAGTTACAGTCAGGAAAGCACTCAGCCCGCATATCCCACCGGTTTTGCTTGCAATGACGCCAAGTGCTTCCGCTCCCCGTCTGCAAAATCCCAGCAGGGACCACAAACCCAGCACATCCCAACACCCAGCTCCACATGGCCCCACCATCCCTGCAGACGACCTGAGCTCAGATTATAACAAAATCCCATTTGCCCTTGCGACAAGGGACTCAAAAGCCTTGCAGGGGAAGGACCCTGGCCACTGTGCCAGCCTGACGTCAGCCCCTGACGCCGCAGCGATGAAGGACAGGAGGACAGAGGAGGCTGGCATGGGCAGAGCGCACAGAGATCAGCTGTGCTGCATGACCACGCAGAGGATGTCCCAGCATGTCTCCAACTATACCGGATGGTTTGCCCTACCTCCTAGTGACCCTAGGAATAGCAATATGAAGGAATTGGGCTTGTTATTATGCACACACAGCCTAGACAACATCTGAATCACTCAAACAGCCTGACATCAGAGCAGAGCAAAAACTCAGGAGACCCCTGTTTCCAAAGCTGCTCCTGTGCATGCTTCCATCAGGCACTTGGCAGATGCTGACCTGGATCTCAGAGCCTGTGCAACCCAACCTCCTCTTCCAAAACCCATCAACAGTGCAGGAAATACCCCAAGTGCAATTTGTACAGGGAAAGCTGAACCTTGTAACCCAGCAGAAGAGCAGCCTTCTGACCACCAACTGTAAGAGTACATGCTGTTACAGCTTGAGATTGCATAGGTGGGCATGGGCAACACCAACTCGCACAGAGAGATTCCTTGTAGGATGAGTGCAGAATTTGTGCAGCAGAAGGAGTAGACTCCAGGGGCTGAAGCTGAGCAGGGAGGAAGAGGAGAAGGAAGAGGAGGAAGCAGTGTCACAGTTGCTGTCGCCTGCTGAGCTGAGAGTCAGCGTGGTTCCCAGGAGAGGGGGCAGCAGTGGCAGGGAGCACAGCTTGCTGGAGGTGGCATTTAAGCAGCCGGCGAGGGGGTGCTTCAAAAACAATAACTGAGAATATCAGATTACATGAGGTTTGAAAGGCTTAGACTATTTATAAAATATTAACAAGCAAGGCAGCAGCCAGACCCTGTTGATTCATGAGCAAAATAACTACCTCAGAATTAGGGAGTCTTTAATATTTACAGTCTTCATTGCAATAATGACTTTTCAAATGTCTGTACCACAGGGACGTAAATGGCAGGTTAAAGAAAAAACACTTTTGAGTTGATCTAAGGGATTCATCTCAGATGAGCTAGCTTCTGCTGCAATTTCTAATGATACCTCAAAATTGCCCCAGAAGAACGTAGTGATGAACAGACCAAAGTGTAGAATTCAAGAGGAGCTGAATGGTGTATTAGTCTGCAAGGGCGAGGTCTCACCCTCCACGATAGCCAAATCCCCTCCACTCTCACAGGAGCAGAATTGAGCACTCAAATCAAACCTGTCTCTAAACCTGTGCAATTGTCGCAGCACTTTGGGCTGACTGTGCTGTGAGGCAGGACACATCCTATTAAAACAGGCCCAGGGCACTAGCAAACAGCTTACAGAAACATGTAAGCATGTTTCTTGTAGCATGGAGAGAAAAAAAAAGGGCATATATGAGAAATAGAGCACAAAACACAATGCACAGCAGTGAGGTCATGCACAGATTTGCATAAACAGACACAGCACGCCCCATCTGCCCTCTGGTTTTAGCGTAAGGTCTGGGTTTTAAGCCTGATAAGCCCAGCCTGCAGGAAAGCAGGGAGCCTGCCAGCCGAGCAAACCAGCACTCACACACCAAGCTGTGACCCTGAAGAACAGAAGACAAGTGTAAGCAATAGCTCATCTTCTAGGATTGCTCCTTGGTGGGGCTCCAGGCTCCCTTCCTGCGCCAGAGCGTGACGAGGAGCCCGCAGTAGGTGCTTGCATGTGAAAAACCAGAGACCAGAGCCACAAGGAGCACTGCCTGCTCCCTTTGCAAGGCAGTTTTGTTCAAGGATGGCAGCCTCCAGCTGCCTGCTATGCAGTTTAAAAAAAAAAAAAGTTTTTTTTCCTTTTTAAATGGAGTCTCCTGTATTTCAGTTTCTGCCCGTTGCCTCTTGTCTGTTCCCTGGGCACCACTGAGAGGAATCTGGCTCCATCTTCTTTACTGTCTCCTCCTATCAGGCACTTACACACATGGAGAAGACCTCCTTCATCCTTCCTCCAGCCCCATGCCCTACCTGCTGCCAACATCCAACAGGAACCTCACACCTCCGAGGGCTCCTCCTGTGCCCAACTGCATTCAAAAGCTGCAGAGAGGAGGAACAGACAGGAAAATGCAACCCCCTCCCCTTGGCAGGACAAGTTTACAGAAGTCTTGTAAAAACAGGTTAAGTGGCATTGCTTTCAGTGCTCCGCATCAAACTTAAGCAGGTTACAATTGAACCAAGGGCTTTCCAAGCCATGAATGCTGCCAGCTCAACCCAGGACCTGCAACTGTTCTTCTACATGAATTCCCCAGTTTCCTGGGATATATTCCACAGCAAGCCCCTCTAAGACTGAGCAGCATCTTGCTTAATCAGTGGAGCCCACAATATACAGTAGTAAATAAATAAATCAAGGAGGAGGGAAGAAGCAACCCAAAATTGCACATACAGGCTGCTTCAGCAACAGTGTCTGAGCCCACAGCTGCACAGTGGCACTCAGCAGACCGCCCGCACACTTCCACACTGTCTCTTTCCTCCTCACCAATTTATTTTTTCACCAGTGTATTTCTCAGTCCTGCCTGCCTCCTCCCCTGCACCCAGCCACACCTTCCACACCAACTGCCATGGTTAACTCCGCTTTTGAAGTGCTCACGGATGCTCAGATTTCCTATTGCTGCACAATATATAAGAATTCAATGAGAGAAAAGCAAATCGCTGCACAACAACGCTGCTAGAGTTTAGGAGCAGCAAGGCAGAATCTGGAAAAGCACATGTATAGATCATCAACACAGCAAAGTGATTCAGCATCATGATACCTTTTCTAGCCTCAGATCTCACAGCACAGCACAGATCAGCACTGAAGTTAGTGTTGTTTAAAAAGCATCCACAACAACCAAACAAGCCACCAGGCAGAACAAGTTCACATTTATACATGTCGCCTTAGAGGTGTATCTTCCTCCCAGATAAGGAAAAAGCTTTCAGCTGCTTTTGAGAGATCTGGAGGTATTTCAGGGGATATATCAAGTTGCTCAGTTCTGTAAGCCAGCTGCAGTGAAAAGTCTTTCTGGTATTTTAAAAACATTAATTTCCAGCTGTTCCAGGATTGCCAATCTACAATAAAAACATACAGCACAGAACATAACAGGCTTTCTTCTTCCCAGCGGTTCAAACACGGCTGGAAATTTCTACTCAAGATGATCTCTGCAAAGAGTTTTAACCAGGGAAACAGTCCCAGCACCCATCTCTTAAGTGTCCATGGGCAAAAGGTCTTCAACTCTTTGAATCTGCATATCCCAAGGCATGAGGCAAAGCACAGAAGAACTACACAGGGCAAGACAAAAAGCAGTGAATGCTATGAGAAAAGACAAATGGACTTCAAATTCAGAGCTGAAAGTATTTGCTGCATTTCCACATGGATAACTCCCATCTTCTGATAATCCTCACATCTTTAGAAACCCCAGGACTTGAAAACACAGCCTCAGTTGACCTGCACAAAATCAAAGGCAGCGGCAGAGAGCCTCTCTGCACAGAGGGAACAGGCGCCAGGGATGAGCGACAGATCCCACAGGAGTCAGAACCAGGTAAACCACCCCTGTGATTACCCTTGTCTGTGCACACATAACCCATGCTGCTGGAAAATTTAAAAGGGTAGCAGGCTTCCCAATTCCTTTGAAGCCTTAAGCTTTAGCTCTTTAAGCCAAAATGCACTTTGAAAGCCCCAAGGTCAACGACTGGAGATTATCCAGGGAGTCACTGGGCAAAGGCTGCTGGGGAGAAAGCTGTTCTTTTGAGTCACTACAATGCTATTCCAGAAATTTAGGCTGATTACAATCTCAGCATTTGTCAGAGCATGAAAAAGGCTTTGCAGCAATGGAGAACCAATAGAATTTTCCAGGTGTAGCTTTAATTGGAAAAACAAGCGTGAAAGTGCCATCCTGGGGCACCCCAATTGCACCCCAGGGATTCTGGCTGTGCATAGTGAGCCTGGGGCTGAGTGACATCCGCAGACAGGGTGCCACAACACCCTGGGACACCATAGCAGTTCTCCTCATTCTCTGTGGCCCAGCACAAGTGCTGTGTGTCATACTCAACCAGCCAGACCCTTTCTGAAGCATGAGAAAGCGTGCAAACCCATCCAACAGCTCCGTCACTTCTGCAGAGCCGCAACAAGAAGAGTGCAAAAATGCACATTTCTGGCCATCAAGTCAGCAGGTGCAGGGGGAGGACAGGAGTAAATTCCACTGGCAAGGAGACGTATCCTGCTGAGGCAGGCACAGTTTTTGACAGCAACACAGGATTTAGTCTTGCTTTGCACATCCCAGCTCCTTCTCCAGCCCCAGAGAGGAAGGCTGAGCTGGAGGAGCTCCCTAGCTGAAGGCAGAAGAAACACAGCCGATATTGATGGCAGCACACATGAGACCACCTTTTTGCAGGATCAAAGACTCCTTCCCAATCTCTGACTAGGGCTGTAGCACCTGTCTCCTGCAAACAGCAGGCAAAGCCAAAGAACACACCTCAAAAACCTGAGAACAGTTTGAAGCCATCAACCTCCAGAGGATTTTTAGGCTCCTCTCTGCCCTGGGTTCCACTGCAGACAATGCCACTTTCAAATAAATTCTAAATTTGGCAGTATGCCTCCAAAATTTTCAAGGCAGGGGAAAGGCAAATACAGTCCAAGAGGAAAACAGGGAAGGAAATGCCATCTACACAGTTTAATAGCAAGCAGAGACATGTGGAAAGATGAGATGTGGTTTACAAGCGTAGTTTGAGCGTTGCTCACACAGCCCAGCCTTCCCCATGCCCAGCAGAAGAGAAGATCTGAAGCCAATTGACTTGGGCACTGGTAGAAATACCTGCTCCCACCCCATGTCCCACAAGACACCCTGCAGTACAGGTCAGGATATCACTGGCAGACGAATTACACTGCTCTGGCTACTCAGATAACCTTCTCTAGTTGCCAGAGAAAAAGAAATCAAAGAACAAAACTGGTAACATCATGAAAAAAACCCAACAAGCAAAGCATGTGTTTAAAAGCCTTGCTGGCTCCCAGCCAGGGTGCTCAGCACCTTCCAGGATGCATCTCAGAACAATTAGTCTGTATGCAGGCACCAAGTTTCCCAAGGCGCTGCCGCTGTCTGCGATGGCGATGTCGGCTGTACTCCAGCAAAACACTTAAGCCCATACTTGAACTTTAACTATGGTCTCAGGACATCAGAAAGGACAACATTCACGTGCCGAAGTGTGAACAACACTGAAAATCTCAGCCTCAAAAATGTGGAAATACTCATGTGAGAGGCTGGGTGAATGTGTTTCACATGTGTCTAAACAAGAGAGCTGCCCAGTTACACTGGAGCTGTCCCAGGGCTCCTTTCCCAGGAGGGGAGGAGGACATAAGCATTTTCTTCCACATTTGCATTTACAGCTCTTTTAGGATAGCAGGGCTGACATCAAAGAAGCATCGGAAAGAATTCCCATTGCATCGATCCTCTTCGGTGGTGTCCGCTTCTATCCAGCTTTTTTCCTTCCACCTGCACAAGCTACAACACACGCAGCATCACCCACGGTCCCAGCACTCCGTTGCCCCCCAGGACACCACACGCACCACAGAGGCAGGGCTGGGCTCGCTCTGGCTGAGTTTACAGGTGCCTGCACACAAGACACGGGGAGTGAGGACACAAGCCAGCTGTGAGGTGGCAGAGGGCTGTGGGAAGGTCTCATCCAGTCACGCAGATCAGCTATGCTTGGACCGAGTCTTCAAAAATAAAAATAAAAGTCACTGCTCCCACCATAGGCTGATGATGCTCCAGCATCAGACATGGATGCAGCTCCTGCTCAGTTCCTCTCACATTGTCCCTCTCCAGCCCCAAACTGTCATGGCTGTTTGCTCTGCAGCCGCTTGAGCCCATGGGACGTGTTTGGGGGGGGGTGGACATGGAGCACAGTAATCTCCTGGGCTTTCCTCATTGCTTGATGTCTGGGAGGCACAGACACGTGCACTCATTTGAAAATGCATGCCAGAAACACCCAGTATCAACCAAAAGTACAAACTCTCAGAGGTGAAACACTTGGAGGCAGCTTTATCTGCATACTCTGCACATGAACTAACCTCATTGGGAGGTCTTCTGTACAGTAACACCACCACATCATTAACATTTGCCTTTATTATTATAATATTATCATGTATTAGTATAATTCCTTTGCCTTTGAGGCTTAGAAACAATCTTGTAAATTAGTTACATTTTGAAACAGAGAACACAAAGAAACTTCTGCAATTAAAAGAAGCAAAATAAATTGGAAGACTTCTTGAGGAAACAATAAATTCCCCTTTACTTGAATTCTCCAAAAGGAGCTGCTGGTAAAATCCTCCAGGCTCATGACCCAGGAGATCTAGCACAGACAATTATAGAGACCTTAAAACCTACAAGCCTGTGAATTATTCTGTAGTACCTGACAAAGGATGCTCGTAAGCAAACTATTTCTGGCTTTCCTTTCACCAATTCTGTTTAACAATAAAACCCTATTCTTCAGCTTCCTGTTTTTGAAATTGTAGCCTAATACACTTCAATGGGAAATTCTCATTTACATGGTATCTGTCACCTGCCGTGACCCACCCGTGTTTTACAGATGGTGCCTATTCACCAAGGGCCAAGAGAACATTTATAGAGAGGAGTTAGGAAGAGACACTCTTGCTCAGGGTCGCCCAGGCAGCTCCGCGATGCTCAGTAAAAGAATCCCAAATTTCTGATTCCCAGGCTCTGGCTGCTTCATTTGCTTTTG
Organism: Chionis minor; assembly: GCA_013398295.1. Classification (NCBI taxonomy): domain Eukaryota; kingdom Metazoa; phylum Chordata; class Aves; order Charadriiformes; family Chionidae; genus Chionis; species Chionis minor. The sequence goes on along the minus strand of VZSF01002719.1, from coordinate 28,423 downwards.
TACTCCTCCTATAACTGAACACACCATTGTAAGAGTAGATCTAATGCCAGCATCTTTTTTTTTTTTATAACACTACATCACCATCATCCCTGACACATGCCAAAACATCTGCACCAGAGTCATAGAACCATCGATGTTGCAAAAGCCCTTTAAGATCATTGAGCCCAACCGTAACCTTAACACTACCAAGTCTACCACTGAACCACGTACAGACCTGTTATTGGCAGTCAGTGCACCCCCATTTTCAACATCTGAACATCTGGTAAGAGTCTGACCACGTCCAGCTTAGCAAAGCCTAAGCCTAAACCAGCAGCGATGCCCCGTGTCACTCCCGGCATGGCTCTCCCACCTTGGCCACACGAGCCAAGTGAGAAGCAAAGATCTCGTCATGCCTCTCTGAGCCCACCTGAGTCATCATAGACCTGGTTAGATCAGGAATAGCCTACATGATATTTGTTGCAAGGTGACTGTGAGATTAAAAAGAAAAAGGTTAGAAAGAGAAAGGAAAAAAGACACTTTATTTTTTATATAAAGCTTGCAGTGGATTAAAGTAATTTTTCATTGTTTTCCCAGGTTCTCAGATACAATATTCACTTGTTTACACCTGTGCACGTTTCTGAACAATCAAGTTTAAGTCAACTTTTTCAATATTTTGTTAATGGAAAAATATCATTACATATACATAAAAGTTAAGAACAGCAGGGTTTTATTTGCATAGCAATTTTGAGAGTGTTTCAGGGGCCAGCTTCCATCTGAGGATGCTTTTACATACTGCTGGTGGCACAGGAATTCGAGAACAGGCTCAGACTTGCAGCTACCTACAATGGACTCACTAGAGTAACCTAAGAACAAAGCTTGGGAAGTCTGATTTGAAGCATAAGATCACACTGCCTGACCAGGAAGCAAATAGCAAAATTAAAATCTCACAGTGCTGTAGAATTCAGGCCTAAGCTCCTGGGATGTACCTTACTTGACAGATAGAGCTGTTTCCTGTTCTGTCCGATAAACCATCCCACCATGTTCTTTCCAAAGGTCTCGATTTGACTGTATTATCATCCCTCCCACAATCATTCTTTTTTTAGATACTTTTAAAAAAAAATGATCAAAGGGGGTGGTAGAAATTTTAAGCTCATCGCTACCCATGCCATTCTGGAAGCGCCCAAAAAGAGAAGCACTTACTCTAAAAGTGACTAAGACATGAGTCATCTGATGAGTAAGCACATTGGCTCTAGAAGTCTCATTCAATCCATGACCAAACCCAAATCATTTCATTACTTAAAAATCACTTGTCCATTTTATATGTTAATGCAGCAGCACTCCAAGGTCAGGAAGGGGCTCCCATTTGTAATTGCTGCTGATCTTGTCATGCAAAGAGAGCGCATTGCTAGGAAGCCCTGTGCTGAAACAGCAGAGGGAAACCATGTCGAGAACTTGCATTTTAATATCTTCTGAAAGTCAACTGTGGAGATGTCTCCAGCCTCAGCTAAGGCTCGAGTTAAGCTGTACAAGCTGCTGGCACCAGCCACTCATGTGGCTCCGCACCCCTGGAAAAGCAAACACAAGCCCTGCTCCTGGCAGTGGGGACAGGCAGAGCCCGGCTCCCGGAGCCAGCAAGGCTCAGCACAGGCAGGTGCCAGGACTGCAGCCAAACTCTTTCAACATCCTTCTGTAACTCTCGCAAAAGCTCTTATAGGAAGCTGCAAAAGCATTAAATTAAACCACTTATGGTACTTAAATATCTCTCCATTCTGGAGGAATACAAGCACCTTGCAAAACAAACGCGCTCCTCTTCACAAACATCCCATGGGATACATTCACAGGCAGGGAAACAGAGCACCAGGGAGCAGATGCAATTCCTGTAAATACTTCTGAACAGACCCCGACAGATACCTCGATGCCTTTGAAATACTAGCTTAAGATCTGACAGCAGGTCTATGGCAGATTGTCCCTCTGCCCTATTCCCAAAATCCAGGCGAGGACATCAGTCAGCAGGTCTGGTCTCTCCTCCGGAGGCCCCTCGTGCCGCTGCGCTCCATCAGGGCAGCCCCAAGGAAAGGGGCAGTAACACACCTGGCAAACAGCCTGGGCACCCCCAGAGATGATTAGTCTGCTCAAACTGTTTGACAGTCCGGTGCACAGCCTTTCTGTGGGGCTGCTAATTTCTCCATGTTCAATTAGCACAAAAAAAAAATACACTCGTTAAGTGGAATAGCTTCACAGAACTAATTTAAATTGTTCTGCACCCTGCTGCTAGCACCACACCATGACCAATGTCTTGGTACTGCATTTCCACACTTTTTAGGTTTTCTGAATCTTTCAGCAGATTAGCAGGAGAATGCAGCCAGGGTTTTCACCTAACTGGCCAGCCCTGTGAGCATCTGCCTTTAAATAAGCAGATATAAAACAAGAGAGGTTTCTCACCAGGGAGTGAATTTGCAATTTGCCTGTGCTGGACTAAAGGTGTTAACAGTCATCAACACCTCCCTGCTTTCCTCCACAGAGCTGAGGCTGCTCTGCCCTCACTATTGCCTTTGGCCCAGGGGAAAACTTTGCACCCCTTGGCACTAAATCCAGTGACTGCAGCTCAGCCTCTGGCAAACTGAGGTCCAATAATGGGACTTAATCCCATAAAAAGAGCCATCCTTGAATCCACAGTTGCTGTGCCAGAGCGTGGCAGTGATTTTCCTCAGCTGAAAAGTTAGACCATGTCTGCCCACGCCTCTTGACCATCTTTCCACACCCCCCACTTCCCTCCAAGAACTTCAACTTCACCACCAAAATAATCTAGTAATATGAAAAATGACCCCTCTCCGGTAGCAGAAGGGAAAAGAGCCCAGACAACAGGCTGGCCTGGAGAGGCTTCCACCCAAAGAAACAGCCCCCAAAAAAATGGATGTCAAAGCTACCATGAAGCAGAAGCAGCAGCCGCCAACATTGATGAGGAAGAGTGAAAAGGCTGAAAAGCCTCCAAAGGCTCATAACTGCTGCCTGCGGGTACAGGTACAAGATTAGCAAAGGATAAGCCAGTTTTCAGCATTATTACAGTAAATACCACTAAAGCTGCAGGTGGGTTGACACACATCTCGAAAGGGTTTGGATGGAGGTCCTGGGGACCGACAGCTCAGCTGTGACCACAGCCCAGCTGGTGCCAGGATGGCACGCACACTTACACACACGTGCAGACACGTGCACACAAATTTAAGCAAATGGCTCAGATCCCACCAGCGCATTGTCATCCCCTGTTCTCCATGGTGATCCTATCAGACACATGAATGAAGCCTCCAGAAGAGAAGGAAAGCCCGACAGCTTTCAAGAAGAGAGCATAGCAGCTCCACCTCAAATCCCCTTCCCGCTGCTACAAACACATCCCCTCTCCCACATTAAAGGCATCCTTCAAAATAAGGGGCAATTGCCAGCTCTCCTGCTATGGCTATAACATCGTGAGGTCTGCCCGCTCCCTGCTGCGATAACCGCTCCATGTGTCTGTCTCCATCCAAGCCACCCTCCCAAGCACTGCTGAGGCAGCAAAGACTCCACCGGCCACCTCCAGCTCTCCTGGCCATCACACAAGGCACTTGCTGGCTGCAGGAGGATTACAGACCGGCACTCTGCCACGGCACTTTGAACTTACACCTCTGGCAGTGGTGAAAAGCAAACCTAAAGACAGATCCTCGCAGCAGACAAATAGCTGTACCTTGGGGAAAGAGAGAGGCAGGCAGAAAGGAGCTTACTATTCTCCTTAATCCCTTTCTCTAGGAGTCCACTGCATGACAGTCTCACCCTGGAAATACCCCCTCAGCTGTTTGCACCCAACCTGTAGGCAAGGCAGGTCTGACCCCCGGGTAACCAGCAAAACACTGATGCAGCTCTCTTGCCTGGTAGCCGAATTCAAGAGGGATTTCTCACCCCCAGGGAAGACTCCTTCCCACCCTGCCATAAGCCCATGAGTAAAGTCAGAAACGACACAGAGTAGAGTAAAGACAGAAACGACAAGGCTCCCCGAGGATGGAGCTGTGCGCAGCCACCACTGCGCTGTCCCTCCACCGGCACTGGATCTGCTGCGGAGGACTGCCAACTGCGGCCAAGGCGACTTCATCACCTCTCTGTTTCTGAACAACCAGAGCTCTCTGAAGTCATTAACTGATGTAAACATTTCACATCTGTTTAGGGAGCTCCATTTTTACAAGCATTCATACATGAAAAGCAATCACTGAGTGCATTCAAAAAGAGGTGAAATCAAGAGAGGAAGAAGCGTTTGCTATAAATAGTGGAACGTTTCTCTGAGTGCACGTTGTGTAGCCTGGTTCCTCCAGCTCTATGCCACCTTGTATTTTGTGCCACACAACCTTTAAATCCTGTTACCTTCAACATCTGCATCTTCACTGTAAATATCTTGTTTCCCCATACTGCTGCTGTATTTTTCAGAAAGCCCAAGCCAGCCAGAGCATTTGTGGCCCACCCAGGGGAGACACTAGTCTGACTGGCTAAAAATTTGTACTCTGCCCTCTCCTTCCCCACCCTTCTCTCCTCCCCTTGCTGCATCTTGACATTTAGACAAGAAGTTTTTGAGTCAGGGTCTGTCACTGACTACTTTCGTACAGCACCAGCACAACGGGACCCTGCCTTGCCGTCCCCACAGTATGAACCATAAACAATAGAAACACTAAATTCTGTTTGTACAGGGTCTGGTCCAAAGCTCATTGGAAAGACGTCTCTCTCTTCAATGGCACGTGGACCAGAGCCATAAAACCAGCAGGATCAGGAAAGATTTATTTGCAAAGCTAACTATTTGGGGAATACAATCATGCAAAAACATGATCTTCCAGCAGAATGTCTTTACACTTTCCAACAGACCCAAAAAAAAAAAAAAAGCGTGTGCACACGTATATGTATGTTTTTGTCAAGTGTTTTTGGCATAGGAAGGATTCTGATGCCATGGTGACGGGTGCTCTTGCAAACCCTTAACATAAGAGACAGATAAACCTGAAGCCAATTAGGGAAGCAATACTGCTGTGCTTACATGATCCACAGCCACTATGAAAGGGACAAAAATTTAACTCTCATGAAAAAGATCAAAACAAAAACCCAGATCCATTGTTAAACAGATTAATCAGACTCTTGGAAAGCTCATCAGGGATTGGGTTCAATCTCTGCTATTGTTATTAGCATAAGCCCTATACAGCAGTAACAAAAGACTCGCCTAAGTCCTACGCTCTCAGTTTACTTTGCAATGAGCCTCTGCTCAGGCTCACAGCACTTAACATACACACTCTTAATTAAGAGGTCAGGGCCAAGAGCAGGAATTTGGCTGAAATTTATACTGTAGGAAAACCAAACCCTTAAGGGCCCTTTTTATAAGGGTAGGGCTACCAGTCCCTCCTGTCCTGAGGAAGGCCAGTAGGGGAGAGAAAGGAGCTCCGGTGCCAGCATTGCTTCCCCTGACTCAGCAGGGCCTGGACCGGGTGCTGTGCAGGGACCTGTGCTGCTGCAGCCCAGGCACCGATCCCACACACGACGAGAGCTAGTCCTTCCCAGGAAGATGAGGAGAGCTGGGATGCCTGTATGCAACGTAGGCAAAACCCCATGGGCAGGAGCGAGCCCGGAGCTGACAGGGCTGGTCCATCAGCAACAAGCCACAGATGGACTTGCAGCCGGAAGGCTCCCGTTCGCCAGCACAGTGAAGGTATAGCCAAGGAAAACAAGCCAAAGCACAATCCCAAAGTGGTTTCCCGCAGTTGTGGGGACTGGACGTGGCCCCTAATGTGCTGCCGGTTCCTGGGAGATGCTGCAGGGAGGTGCTGTGGGAAATGGGTTAATGGCATCCAAAGAGAGAAGTCTCCACGGGAGTGCTAGCAGGTAAGTGGAGCGCAGTAATGACAGCTTGCTGAGAAACAACATCCTGCACCCCTCATTGGGCATCAATAACACGTTCCCAAAAAATCTCCAAATTAGAATTAAATACGATGCTACCGCCTCTGCACCAAAAATTATTCATTCCACAAAAAGCATTTTCCTACATCTCTTATGACTCTTCCATTCCTCTCCAGGCCCCCTCACTCCGCTACCACAGGAGTAATTTGATTAAGGAACTTTTCTGACTGCAGCATTCTGTAAACTTTGTTTTTGCAGAAGGGTTAAACGAGTGTATCCCTGTGGGGATGATCAACACCGGAGGAAAGGGCCCACCTGCGGTTACACTAGCAGTCACAAGGGGAAAGGGATTTTTGCCATTGCAACTGAGCATCACCTCTACTTTGCTGAAGGCAGAGGGAGTCCCACCACCCACTGCAATTTTATCATATTCTTCTCCCAGATGTGCAGATTAGAACTAAACAACTACCTCAACACATACCTAATTTGCTTAGGTCTTGTTAAAGCTAAGCAAATGCTTATGAACGCATCTTGCTTAGGGAAGAACTGCTGGGTGGGATCTGTGCTTTGCTCACCCAGTACTTCACATGAATTAAAGAGGTTTTCCAGACACAGTTCAGGAACCTGGCCAGGAAGAGAGATGGTGGTGCATGGTCTTACATAGAGCAACATCTAACGATGGGTCCAGGAGGAGGTGGAGCCAGCAGGCTGCTGCACAGCATGCCCTGCGAGCCCATGGATTCAGGAACAGTTGCACAGCTAGGACAGGTAAGAGTCGCCTCCTTTTTTCAAGCAATTACTCTGCACTCCTCTATTCCAGTCCAGAGGAGGAATCACTGCTGCAGAAGCAGGGAGCTCAAGTCCCTGCTGGCAGCCCAATGCTTGGGAACCAAGTTTTACCCCTGACTGTCAGACTGGCATCACTTCATCCCAGTCAGGCACATCAGCCCCACCTTGCTGCTTCTCCCCAGAATGGGGCCAGCAACTCCTCATCCTGGTGCTGGGAGGACTGAGCCATCACCAAGTGTCTCTCTCAGTGGTCCTGTCTGCTTGCAGATCTCACTCTCTTCCACCAGCACCCACATCAAGTGCCACGCTGCCATCTTCCACTGCTCAAACTCCCAGCTTCCATAAATAAACAGCGGCATCTTCATCTCGTGCAACGTTTAACTGGGACAAGAGCCAGCATATACATTGCTGAAGCATTGCTTGGTGAAGAGTACACAGAGCCATAACACCAACCAAAAGTTTTCAAGTGGTAATTAATCAGCTACAATAATAAATAATACATATACTTTCAAGTGTTCGCTCATTTCCTGAATGTGTCTCATAAATATCTAACCAGTAAAGCATGCTTTAAACAGCAACACTTGTATTTTTTCCCTTCTGAGATAACTCTGTGCTATTTACTTAAAATAGACAATTCAGCAGGAGAAACACACGTTTAAAGGTAACGGCATTTTGGAAGTATTTTGAGCACTCAAACCTGCTCTGAACAACAAATACTTAATACGAGTGGTTAATCTTTTCTCAACTGTACATTATTTTATAGACTAGTTTTATACACCTGGTTTAATCCCTCCACAGCCAGCAGGGCTGCTGGTCACCAGCCTTCATCAGCATCACATGCAATGCTCGCTGGTCAGGCTGCACTCCTGCCAGGGCAGAGCTTGGGCACGCAGCCTCACGGAAACCAGCTCCGAGATAAAAACCTGGCCTCAACAAATACAGCACAAAGCGGCCTTCACTGAGGTACAAGAGCTTTGCTTTTAATGTAGATGGAATTTCTAGTTCAGGCTTTTGAAACCAAGCGTTGTGGTAAAAAAAATAAAGAAATCAGTGAAAATCTCCCCCTCAAAAAGGAAAGCAGAGTTGTCACAACAGCTGGAATGCTTTCCACGGCGTTCAGCATTTGCTAAAGAAGGGGCTGGAAAAGGTCAGTGTCATTTGGCTCTTAGCAAGGCTTAAATGAGCTTCAGCCCTTTAGGTGGGGGCTGGCCAGTCTGATGGGTGAATTCACAATACTGAGCCCTGGCACCCAGGAAGACACCCCAGCATAGGAACAGGGTGCCAAAAGCTGCTCCAGCCGCAGTCCTTCCAGGGCAGCTCCTCGGGTGACACCAGTCTCACGCTGGGCCTCTGCGCCGCAGCGAGTCTCTTCACCACAGCATGGGCACGCTCAGCCATAACCACCCATCCCATCAGGGCTGAACGGGCTTTTAAGCTACATATTTAGGAGGAAGGTGCAAAAAAACCTACCTTAATATTCCAGCTGGTACCTAATCGCTTAAACTCACCCGGAGAGGTGCTTTTCATTTCCAAAGAAAAGTGAGTTAATGTTCTTGCCAGTGCTGTTAATCAGAGCAGCAAAGCCTCTTTTCATCGCGCAGGGCCCAGGTGACTGTTTCCAAGGGATTAGATGTTACCACATTTAGTTCAGTAAAGGGTTTATCTCAGCCACGTTCACAAAGGCTGACTATGAAGACATTCGCCTGCCGAATTCCTGCAGGCTGACACCTCGAGCAGCCGCAGGGCTCAGAGCGCACCCAGGGAAGGCATGAAATGGTAATTGCTAGGAGTAGGAAGCTTTTCACCTTTCTCCAGCGCAAGAAGCCAGGGCAAGGGACAGCTCTTTTTGAGGCATTCGGCGACCACCAGCTGCCAGTGGACTGGACTCTGCAGACGGGAGAAGGGTGAGGGAGCCAGGGCAGGAGAAAGAAGATTTTCACAGGCTCCCCCAAGGGCAGGTACGAAGATTTTCAGCAATCTGTCTGCTAATGGTCACAGCGGCTGCCATCAGGGATGTCTGGTTGCCAAAGCCATGAAATGCGTATTCCAGAGAGCCTCCGAAAATTGTACGGGGTGAAACCATTGGGCTTTTGCCACCAACCTTCATCTAGAGCTCAGTCAGATTCAGTTGAACACTGCGAGCTAGGAGCAGTGCTGAAGGGAGCACTGGTGTCTGCACCCACCCTGATGGTTTCAAAGACGACAAGGAGGTATCCAGGCTCTTCTCAAATAAGTGCAAGCTTCCAGCTCGTGGAAAGCAACCATTTTTTTTAAAATTTAGATTTTGTGCACTGCTGTTCCCTCTGATGCTGATCAAGCATTTTGATTCCTAACTCACCGCCTGCTCCATCCTCTTGAGCAATGACTCAGGTTTTCATTAGTGCTAAGGACAAACACTGAAGCTTTGGGCCTGCTTCCTAAACTCTTCAGCAGACCAAAGGGAAATTCATATCTTCCCTCTTGCTCATCGAGAGAGCAGGCTGGGGTGGGGCTGGAAAGACTTATAAAGCCCGGGGTGCCCAAGGATAAGAAATTCCACTCTGATGCTGCCTCCCTTGCTCCCCCCCAGCCTTGCAGGGGGCTCTATTGGCATCTCACACCAGCTGGCTGAGCGCTCACTGCCTGGATGGTGCCAACACGGCCGCCCGTGGCCCCAGAGGAGCTTTTATAACAGCAGCGTCAAGTGGCTGAATGACAAGTGTCAGAAAAGAGGGCTGGAAGGAGAATGCCTGAAGAGACCAGCGAGCGGGACATCACCAGGCATTTAAAAGAATGACAAAGGCGGCTTTCGCAAATGGAGGGGGGAGGTAAAGGAGAAATGAGACTGAAGATTGAAAACAATTTCCTAGTGTTTGGCATGCTCTAAAATTAGTGCTGTAATGGGTCTCATCAGCCAGCATTTATTTTCCATTCTAAAGACAAGAATTCAAATAAGCAAGCTGCAGCAAGAGAAGCGCTTGCTTAGCTGAACAGCCAACCTCTAACACAGGCAGCAACACAAACCCAGCTATTCCATTCCTGCTGCCTCTCGCTTGGGGTTTTTGTAAATGACAACTCAAGTTGGAGGCCCGTTTTGCTTGACCACATGACGACAACACCAGACAGAGCCTCTGGAGCAGGGAGGGCCAGGCTGCCCATGACAGAGCTGCTCTGGAGCTTTGCTGCACTCTTACAACTGTACGGGACAACTGAGGGAGTCCCAAAAGCAGCAGGTTACACACCACGCTTGGGGGAACCCCTGCTGTTAGTCATCCTGATGGGTCTCACTCCTGCTGTCCCCAGGGAACAAGCCCTGCTCACCTGGCTCGTGCCTGGGCAGGGAGACCCTGACGGCTCCGCTGTCTTGCTGTGACTGCACAGGGGCACGGGTCCATCTTGCACCCGCCTGGCTCAAACCCACTCCAGCCCCAAAACCCAGACCCCCTCCATGGCTCACCAGACCCCAGGAGGATGTGCTGGTACGTACCAGCATCCCACTTGCTGCTGTGCTGATCTACATGCCTTGAAGACCTGGCCCACAAAGTTTGACACAAACAAAAGCTACGTGGTTTTTTACTGAAAAAGCAAGAAGCAAATCACTACAGGCTTTACCTTGCAACTCTCCCTTTCTTTCAAACATGCAGACACCAGCCAAAGGCACCCAAAACACCTCAAAGCTGCAGAGCACTAGGGACACACAGCACTGCCTGGGTAGCTCTGGAAAGGCCACCAAGCTCGGCCAGGAGCAGCAATGGGAGCACTGGTGTGGTACACTCATTGCTCTCTCAAAGTTTCAGAGCAAATCTCTGATGGCAGAGGAGAACTGGCAGCGTCACTTGGCTATGAGGTGTCAAAGATATTTCAGGCAGCCAGATATTCCCATGCAGAAACCCAGAAAAAGTCACCTCCTCACTCCCCCAGCTGCCTCTCTTTACATTATTGCTAGCATGGATATGACTCACTAGAGTTGGGTTTATATTAAACTCCTGAAACAGATTGTTTGGCTGTTATGTAAATCCAGTAAATGTTAAAACACTAGAATAAATCAGTCAAGCAGTTACCGTAGCCAGCTCTCCAGAGACATAAGAGAATTTTTAATATTTTTTTTTTTAGAAGGAAAGGAGGGAAGCGGGAGAGGAAATAATAAAATTAAAAAATCAATCACAGCAGACTTTCAGCAGAGCGAGAGCTGTGCTGGTGGCTGCAGTACCCCCATCAGTGCCCTGTCCAGCTACATACAGGCAAATCACCCGATTGCTGCTCTGCTCAAGTGAAGTTATCACCTGCACAAAACAGGCTCTGTGTCAGCAGGACTGCCTCCTTACCGTGCCACATGAAACAGCGACGCGACCTCACCAAAAGTCAGTGCAATAGCGCTGAAGTTAGGACTTCAGCCTTACCGCATTTTAAAATAAAATAAACCCCAAACCAGGCATGAGGGTGTTAATTCCCATCCTGCCACTGGGAGGGAGGTTCTCCTTTAGGAGCTGCCCCTCTCCCGTGGAGCAGAGGGCATCTGAAAGAGTCTCCTGCTCACAGTGACATCAGCATCCGGCACAGGAACAGATTTTAAAATTTGCAAACACAAGAGTTTTTAGCAAAAACCTGACTCCATGATTTTAAACAGTCTACAGGCCAAAGAATTAGTCAGAAAAACTATCTGGCAAATAATCTGCAACAATAAGCAAAAAACAGAGCATATCACCACCATCTGCTCACAGATACCTCCTAAGACAGAAAATAAGGAGCCTTCAAATTAAAGTCTGCGCTTTGTATCTAATTGTTGATAACAAGTCATCATACTCAAAATGCTCCTACACCTATGTTAGCAACAAAAAAGGAAGTAAGTAGAAATTAGGACCCCAAATCTTAGTTATAAGGTAAAGCATGTTAGTTGAGCTGCCACTTGAATGGGCCACATGGCTCAACCCAGGCACCTGCTCAGCTTCGGAGGCTGCCTCAAGTGCCACGTTCCCCAACACACTACAGAACAGCTGGAGCCTGTGGTACCAGAGCCACTCCAGGATTAGCACACCACTGGACACATCTGGACAGGCACATCTGGGCAGGGGACAGTGACCTATCTGGCCTGTGCACTGGCAGAGCACAAGCCCCACTTCTAACTGCCCCAGAGATGAAACTGTAGAACAACATAGTCGCAGCATTGAAATGAAGCAGAAGAGATCTCTGAGTTCTGTTTAATTAAATATAATCTAGGAAAGTCTCTGCTTTTGTTGAACACTGCCGTGAAAGAACAGAGCTGAGTAATCCACCAGTGGGGAAAAACATACTCTTTAGCTACAAGGTGTTATTATTATAGGCTTAATATCAAAATGGCTTGTTCGGCTTATAATATTAGACTGGAGCAAATGCTGCCAGCCTTGGCAAGACTCAAGAGATACTACAGATCTACATTACACATCTACATACGCACTCAAGGTTCGTATGGAGAGGAGTCTCCTGCCTGGAGAGGCAAGGCGTTGATTTGCACCAGGTTTCCATGGCACAGCAGAACTGGTTAGACAGATTGTAGAAGAGCGTGCGTGTTGTAAGGGGCACCAACAGGGATGGAAGCCAGCACTGCAGCATCCACTGGGGCCAGCAGCATTGCAGATGGGTGGCTGCAGGAACTCCAGGCATGGACGACGTAAGCACAGGCCATCAGGGAAATGCTCCGTAGGTGTGCTGAATACTGAGGGCACCTTGACCGGCACCATATGTTCAACACCGAACTTACACCCTGCTTAACCTTGGGCTACCGCTTCCTCGCTCTCCCCTTCCGCAAAACAGAGGTGACCACATCTAAACACTTAGGTAAAAGGCTTTGGAGCAGCGGGTTAAGCAGTATTACCACTACTGCATCTGCCCTTGGGGAATCCAGCCTGCAACAAGCAGCCACTGACTGCTCCGTGCCATTGCGGCACTGCCGGGGCTGGCAAGGCATCGCTGCCACCAGCGCCCACCCACCTCCCTGCAGGTGCGGCCAGCCCCGCGCTGACTCCCATCTCAAACCCCCAAGCCGTTGCAAATAACAGCTGTAACAATCCGAGACTTCTGAGAAACCGTGACATTTAAGGGTCTTTTTGAGCATTCAGCGAAGAAGAATCTCTCACTTCTCAAGTTGAAAAACAAACCCTTTCTCTGTCTTTTATTTGCTAATTAAATGCGTTCATTGTATTCAGATCTCATTTTTTGTGCATAATGTTTTGCCCATCTGTTTGATTAAAAAAAGAACACAACCACCCAGCTTCATTAAGCTAATTAGACACACTCAGCCATTGGTTAATATTCTGAAGTACTTTACAATTATTCTCCCCAGTCATTAAATTTCCTCTGAGGATTTTATTTTCTGTGCTACACACTTTACTAGCCAGCACCCAAGTCAAACTGCATATGCTCATTCCTTACCTATATGCAAACATCCCATTGACTCCTTCAATGCTTTGTGCCTGGATCTGACGCCGTTCAGGTCACCCTGACCTCAAAACACAGGATCTTCCTCCCTCTGTGCGACAGGTGTTCAACACTGCCAGCCCAGGGACTGCTGGAGGATGATGAATTGTTAAAAAGAGCAACGCAAATTCTGTTTCCTGGGAACTAGCTGAAGAGTGCAGGGTTATTTATCTTTCAGAGATTTCTCTGTTCTGTATTTACTCCCCATATGAACTTTTAAAAGGAAAATTGATTTCAGAAAAGTTCAGGACCACAGTCCAAGACAGACCATCTTAGAGGATGAAAACTAACCGCAACTGAACTGGTGTAGCAACAGCATGGCCACGTGGCATCACGCAAGTTAGCCTTGGTGGCAGTCCTGTGCAGGCTTCTACTGTGTCTTCTGAGGGTCCAGGTTTCTGTGCTAAGTTGTGGTCAGGAGCCACCCATATCCTGGACCTCCAACATGCCAAGCTCTCTGCTCTATGCAGGGAGCACACAGCAGCTTTGAGACTCGGTCTCCACATATCCCAGCATCGCTGCCCCACTGCGCTTCCAAAATGACCCGAGCTTCGACCAGCGCTGCCCCTCCCCAACAGGCCCAGCCCCAGATCAGTGCAGTCCCTGCTCAGCTTCAGAAATGGTCACAGGACAAGGATCCTTCGGGACCAAGCATCGTGTGCAGGCAAAGGGAAAGAATAGCACCAGAAGGAGAGCAGGAAAAAGACTGAAAACGAGAGAAGCAGCACTAAGTCACCTTGTCCTGGGAAGAGCAGAACTAATGACTGCAACCACTCACCTCTCCCTCACCATAGCATCTTCCCCCTCTACCAAGCCATCCATTTCCATGAAAACTTGTAACAATACATCTTTGAAGCCTTAACCACTGCGAGACACTCGAGTCCAAGAGGACAAAGGCTCTGGAGGCTGATGGGTGGCAGGGTGGGAGACAGGACTGACAGAGACACACAGCAGATGTCTGGCTTGTCTTTTACATAGGATCTGGCTTCAGAGGAAAAAAAGTTAAAAAAAATATTGGAATACACTTTTTTTTTTTTTACACCAAGCTTTGATTTACATGGTTCTAGTCCCATCTCCTGGCCTCAGCTGATGCCAAGACCTCCCACCTTGAGAAGGAGCTGCAACAGGTAATGATGAAACTCTGCACTCAGATGCATTATGACTGCTCTTCCTTCCTGAACCAGCACTAAGTTTGAGATGTAGGTCAAGAGCTTCTAGAAAACAAGTCAGCAGATTGTTCATAGGAAAATCCATACTGAGTCAGGCCAGGTATCCACCTTGCCCCGATTTCTGTCTCCAATAGGGGCCAGCAGCTGATGCTTGGAGAGATACTGGTGCAGAAATTAAGAGCTTAAAAAATAGTAATGATAATCAGCAAAAGTTTAGAGTTTGTCCTCCTGACGGCACCTCCCAACTTGAAGCACTCACTCAGGGAGCTCTGAGAGAGCATCTCAGAATTTGTCTACCACCATTTTGAAGCTATTTATTTTTTCAACCTCCACAACACTGTAGGGAGTTGAGCTCTGCCACATGCCAAGCACTGTACAGAAAGCACTACTTGTACCATACCTGCCAGCCACACAGAGAAGTTCAGGTATCCCCAACACCCCTCTCACATTATATTAGAGAGGATAAACCCCCCACACACACATTCACTGCCCCATGGCAGACCCCAACACAGGGTCAGCTGAAAGCCAACACAAACGCTCGGTACAGCGCTACAGAGTAAGACGGAAGGGCCAGGGAAGAAACTGTTCTCTTCTATTTGCTTCTATAATCTCCACCCAACCTCTATCATTTGGATTTAGAGAAAACAGCCAGTATAAAAGGTGGTTACACTTGCAGGAAATTACTTGGTGGTAATTTAACTGAAGGAGGAAGAAATTTAGAGGTTGACACGGCTGTGATTTGCACGGGCTGACCTGGGGCCTGGGGAGAACTTTAACAGTATTTCCTTCAGGCCAGCCTGTTCTTGGTTCACACTGTAATTAACTTTCTCTTTTTGACATCCAGGCAGAGAGCCTAGACCAGCACTTGAAAATTTGGCCAGGTTATTATAACTTTTCAATAGCCTGGCAACAGCACCAATTAAAAGAGAGCTCACTGCCCCACTGTGCTTAATGCTGTAAGGCACACTGAAAGGCAAGCTTGGGCTCAAAGGGCATGTAATCAAAGCAGGCATTAGGAGAGCATAAGAAATTATCCCCAAAAGGCCAGTGCACTTACGTGGGTGCTGAGCTCCCTTGAAAGTCTATCCCCAACTGGCACCTTCACAAACAAGCCTCATATGTCCCATTTAGGGAGCAGCAGCAAGGAAAACCCTACCAATTGGCACAGGGCTATCATTTGAGATGTGTTTTTTTTCAAAACGCTTATACAATATAACAGTATTTGTGACATACTGACCACTCAGTATATTCCCAGATTAAAAAAAAAACAACAAACACTTTGCTCCATTCTTAATGCTTCCTTTCCTTTGTCTTCCACGCTTAGAGCCTTCCAAATTCAAGGTTTCAACTGTTTCTCTGTGTTCCCAAGGTATTTCTGTACGCCATTTATAAATAAGGCAAAAGTTACCCAGTTACAGGCCTCCAGCAGGTCTCAAAGGTACCCAAAATACCACAGTCTGGCTGCACACAAAGCTCTTAATTTGGCCCTATGAAACTTGCCCAGGGAGCATGGTACAGATAGCTCTGAAAAGCTGCAGGCAGGGTGGGATGATGAGCTCCCCGCTGCCTCTTTACAGGTCCACAGCTTCCATAAAACCTTACTCCAGCCAGACTGAACAGCCAACAGCTCTGCAGCCCTCCATAGAGAGGAGGGATGTAGGATCAGGCCTTCCTGACAAGCCCTGCCTCCTTGAGCACATGGCCTTCCCCTGGGGAAACAGTCAAAACCAAAGGGAGAGCACGGAGGGCTGGGTTTGAGGTCCTGGGAAATACAAAGCAAGCTGCTCTTCTGCATCTCCCTTCCCCCATTGCCAGCAGCATTTCTTTATCTTAGCCTTAAGGAGAAATTAAGATTGCCAGGGACTTATTCAGGCTGTTCTTAAAGTGCCACCAAGGAGTAGGTGAGCTCTGCTGCACATCCCAGAGTCTGTGTAGGAATCAAGGGGCAAACAGGGCTGGAAAACTAATGCCCACATTAGTCAAACTCCACAGCAATGCTGGCTTTCAGCCAGGGGTTACTCCAGATGTGCTCTTTGTCCTACATCTGGGGCTTTGGCTGCTTTACACACTGCTTTCCTTGCTCAGGTCCACAGCAGGGACAGTGATCTCGTCCCTCTGCTGAAATCTGCTTCATCTCCCCGAATTCCCTTTACTCAGGCTGAATCCACCTCCTGCCACCGATTCCAATTGGCTTCCCAGCATACCAGTTCAGGGAAACTGGTCAGTACCCATGGGGGTGGGAAGCACCATCCCACCCACCTGTTCAGAAGGAAAACCTCACAGGGAAAGCCGTCCCCATTAACCCAAACAGTGCAAACAAGGTGGTGGTTGCCCCCATCTCCCTGCCGCCTGATGAGCAGTGTGACCCAGGCCATCTGTGCCAAAGCTGGTAACGGGAATAGCAGCCCCACAGCATTACATGAGCTGTAATGGATTTACATCCTCCTTTGAAACCACCAACCCCTCCCAAACACAAAAATCCCTTCAGTGGTTTCTCCTTGGAAACAGCCAATGCATCAGCCAACCCAGTGGACAAGAGGGAAAGATGCTACTGCCTGGGAGAGACTTCCAGCAGCACACAAACGCACTGCAGAAGGAACACCTACCCTTCAATCTGCTCCCCTCACTCCCAAGCTTACTTTTTGTTTCCCTTATGATGATGTCTGCAGCTAAATGAACACATTACAGCAGAAATTTTATTCTTAATTTGCCCCTTGGGTGTTTTGCTGACCCTACTGAGAGCTATATTTAAACGTGCAATTTCCTGGCTAGGCTCATTTGCAGTCCCTTCCCCCTGGCTGCCTGTGCAAGTCTGGCCCGGAATCCAATTAGCTACTACCACCCTTTAAATCAAAGGAATTAAAAAAACTCAAACAAGAAAAATAAAATTAAGGATTTTAATTACATCATTCTTATTATATGTCTAAATACTTAGAATTCCCACGCTCTCTGGGAGGTGGGCTTGAAAGGCTAGAAAAGCGACAAGTTTCCAAGCAGACAAAATTGTAGCCAGAACAAACGGTTTGACAGGAGAGAGACTCTGCCCACCCAAATCAGAGTGTGTTTGGTTTAAACACGCTGCAGAGCCGGATGCAAGACCTGCCTGGCACCAGGGAAATGAGCGGCTGCCCCCCAGCATCTGGGAGAGGTGTGGCAAGCCCAACAGCTTCCAGCTTCATACATGAAAGAGCAACTTCAGCCCGTCTGGTTTTAATGTGAGGAACCTCTTTTCATCAAGATCACCCACCCCTCATGTTACAGTTGCAGTTTTCAGCAGTCCAAAGTGAAGAGACCCAAAGCCCACGGACACTTTGGGCATCCCTTCTACTAGGATCACAGCTTGTGGCAAGTCCTGTACGGGGAATGGGACAAAGTACAGCAAGACTGTGCTTTACATTTGGTCAGAGCCAGCCATCTCCCACAAACAAGCCCAGAAGCACTTAGTTCAGTTTCTGAATAAGCCACCCAGCAATTAGAAGTCTGGTTTGCTTCTGGGATTTGGTGGTGTCACATTTACTCCTTGCCCAGTTTCAGCTGGACACAGTGACAGCCACTACATTCCCAAAAGCCCCAGCTTCACACAGGAACAAGGTGAGGAGGCTGTGGATTCCCAAGGCCACGTAGCCCAGGTGTGAACACTGAGGGGTGTTCCACTCCTTTCCCTGTCATGTCCTTTAAGGATCCAGCTTTCACAGGTCAGGTTCCCAGCAGAGTGTTGCTGTGGCTGTTCAGACTTAACAGTGACCTCAAAGCACCTCCAGAGTCCCTTTTGGGCAGGCTTCTCCACACTGCCTCCTGCTCAGCAGCCTGTGCTCCAGCTCTTGGCTTCCTGCGTGCCTCTGGGAGCCGCTCAGCTGATCCCCACAAAGCCTTTGGCTCTGGCAAATCTCCACAGGCCTGGCTAGCCAGAGGCTGGGGCTGTGCAGGGCAGGCAGAGCCAGGCCCTGGGAGGTTGGAAGCCCTCAGGAGAGTGGACATGCCATTTTCCTCAGAGCTGGCTGACTGAGTGCCTCAGCCTGGACACTGGACTTCCCGCTGTTAGCACTGCTCAGCTTGGGAGATACCAGGGCTGCAGAAGGGTTCAGAGGAGGTCAAGGGCTTTGGAACAGCTAAATTGCTGTTGGAAATGGTGCTTCTCAATATCAGCACATAAGCAGCACCCCGATGACTTTTCTAGAAGATATTAACTGCCCAGGTACAAGCAAGCTGCCTTCAGCTGCTCCTGCTGGCAGGAGCTCAGTCCATCCCAAACAGCGCAGTCATCTGTATCTGCTCCTGGAAAAACACAGGGGCTTTGCTCAGGCCTCCTGCCCCTTGGGAACCAGACCTGCCACCAAGTCAGGGGACTGCAGAAATTCCAAGATGAACTAAAACACTCTTTTATGAGAGAGCGTTAGACAGCTCAGCCTCCTGGGGAGTGGAGCAGGAACGGGCTTAGTACAAGTCACAGGCTTCTTGCCAAGGAAGTAAAACAAGAACTGCAGAGGCACTGAGTGATCCACAGGTCATGACAGTGCAACAGACAGCTTGAAGGAGGCTCAAATCAGTACGCTTGCATGGTGGGACAGAGATTCTCTACAGGAGGGAGCACTGCCAAAATAAATATATTAAAGCACAATGATGAAATAGCTTTCTTTATTGACTACCCAATCTCACACCCTTCCTAAAGGAACAGATACACACGGACAGAGTTGTCAGACACTTTTGCAGAAAGTCATCAGCTACGATGAGCAAATTCCTCAAGAGATGAATGACTCTGAGCCATCTTCCTCTTCTTTTTCATGCAGCTACACTGACAACTTGCAAAGGCATCCTGCAGAGCTCCCAAACGTGCTAGAAACCAGTTTGATGTTGAAGTGTCAGCACATTTCTGGGTTAATAAAAGCTGGAGAATGGGAAGAGGGAGGGAAGTAAGGAGACTGGTTGTCTTAGAGAGGCTGGAATGGATTTCACAGCAGGAGAACATTTCAGGCCAAGGAAATATTTATTCATACCTAAATAACATGGAATATTAAAGAGTCTGGAAGGTTTCCTTTCCTCCACAAGCTCTTAGTGGAATGAGATTTTTCAGCACTTTGCAGTAACCACAACACACACTCAATGAACCCAGGTGTTTTTATCTAGCTCACAGCAGAATCTCAAAAATACCTTGGCATTCCAGCCATGCCATGAGCAGGAGGCTGGTGCACCCACTGCAAGCAGCAAGCAAGGGTGAGCAGAGAGGGCCAGGGAACTCTCTGGGAATGAGTGGAAGGGGCTTCCCCAGGGAGCTCGGCAGGCACTGAACCAGAGATAGCCCAGCAAGACTATTCTGGAGTCAAATTAGAGATGCCACTTTAGCTAACCAACAGCGCTTCTGCCTCGCAGCCCCCAAGCATCTGCAGTTCTTTGACTTGGATCTGGAAACTTAATTTCCATTGCTGTGGCATTTCAGACACAGTTATCACCTATGCCAGATACTGTACAGAGAAAACTCTGGTCCCTGCTGTGAAGTTTATGCTCTTAACACAAGAGACAATAAGGCAAGTAGACAGATGTTTGGAAGAACGTGGAGAAAGCTGTACTGGTTTTGTCCATTCATTCGGTGGCTGGGAGGACACACCACAGAAGACCTGATTCCCACAGGTGGGGCATAATCTTACATTGCTCTTTTGTATCTGTAATAATCATTCTGGTTGGCAGACAGATACAGGGGCATCTGGGTGGAGCACAGCCTCTTTTTGGCTCATTGGAAACAGCAAACTCCGAAAATTAACAAAAAATGCCAACTCCATTCTGCAGTCTGACTTAAAATCAATCTATCTGGCATTAAGGAATGGACTCCCAGCAACTGCTATGAATAAACCATGTCTTTTTACTATTGCTTCAAGGCAAATTACAAGTACTGCTCACATCAATACTGTATGAGAAAGGAAAAAGCAGAAGCCCAATAAAGTATGGAAACATGCTGGAAGAGATGCCCCATCTCTCTGACACGTAAGTGCACAGTAGTAACGTGGCCTGATTTTCCAGCTGAGACCACTGAAGTTCATGACCACTACTACAGGACAAAGGCAGGCAAAGCCTGCATTGCACCCTTGAATGGACTTGACTGACCTGACAGCACTGTAGAAGCAGCTATAAGCCCTCTCATTTGCCTAAAACCCTTCCTTTTGCCTCGTTCCTCAGATGTTCACACTTCCCCAGCCTTTCCTCTGCCAGTGCTGTGCACATTAGACAAGCTGAGCCAGAGGACCTTGTTCTCACCATTCCAACAAGCAGCACTCTGCGCACGCAGTGACCCTCTACGCCTGCCCTGAGGCAGACACACACACTTTTGTTCCCTCTGCACTCAGCAAGGGTTGACCTGACGAGCTTCACTCAGACACCTTCCACTTCTCCAGCCTGGGGATGATGTGCTTACACAGCAGGACAAAAAAATAAATTAAAAAAAAATCTCATCTCAGGTCTGTTTTACGCTCTGCCTCGCAGAGTTGGGAGCCTCAGTTATCATTAGCCTTTGTCAGTCAAGCTACCTGACAGCTATAGAAGGGTCCGTCTGGACTTCAGCATCAAAGCGTCTCATCAGCAAGAGGTCAGCGGATGAAACCTCTGTCCTCATACTGCCACTTGAGACAGGCACACTATTAGCACAAGCAAACCCAACCATTGGTTCCAGCACAAATAATATGGCAGAACAGCACTACCCAGACAGCAGGCTGCCAGAAGCAGGTGTTAAGAAGTGCCAAAATTAAGACTTGACTTGTCTAGGTGGTTGGTTTATGCATGTGGACCAATAATTTTTTTTGTCACAGGAACACTGCACCAGGTGCTCCTGCCTTTCAGGTATCTTGATTTCTTTGCCACAGGGCTACCATCTTCTCTATCACCAGTATTCAAACCCAGTTCTCCCTCCTTCCCTTCCAGTTTTTCCACACTTGTAAGCATTCATAAAAGACAGGGAGGGAAGCTCTGGAGAAGCAGAAAACAAGGCAGCACTCAACTCCCTTGAGGGGCAAATTCATCCTTTTTCTTTCATGTTACCATCAATCACTTTTCACATGCTGCAGCAAGGAAACCTCCTTCCCCAATGGAGCTGTGATTCATCCTCAGATCACATCCATCCCAGGCTCCTCCTAATAAGGAGGCAGCTCACGCATCTTCCAGCTTCTTGTCCACAAACAGGCAAGGCCCCGTGAGCTGAGGTGGTATGAGGGGAAGGGAGGGTCTGGTAGCAGACATCCAGCATGAAGTAACAGCTACAGATCCTTTTCAGGCAGGGGTCCCTTTGAGCATTCCAATTTCTCTCCGAGAGCCCACATCAGAGCAATGACCACCAGCTGCATCTAGCACATGAGGAGGTCCGGAGGCAGGAGAAAAGCTCCAGTGATGCCTGTGTGTTGCCAGGACCATGGTGAGGAAGCACAAAGGCAGGAGCTAGTTGAGAGTACTTTGACAGAGCTGGATGTGGCAGCAGAACAGCATGGGAGCTAGTAATTAGAGCAAGCCTCAGGTAGGTATGCATGCACACAGTACTCTGCAAAGCTCTGCTGGCACTTTTTTTTTTTCCTGCTGCTGCCCAATTCCTTCAGCTTTATGTACTGTAGATGTGACAACCTGCAACAGTGGGCTTCATGAGGCTGTGCCCACACTACCTGTATATATATATAAAAAAAAATAATCCTATCCTCAGCAGCTCTTTTGTGGTTCTAGAACTCACACCTCTTCTATAGAATAGAAACCTGAACTGCTGCCTAGAGTGGGAAGGGGGAAGAAGAGCAACACACCCATGCTAAAGTCGCTCATGACTACAAGGGATCAACAGCAAAATAGCCTTTGAGTCAGTATGTGTGCTGTGCAAAAGCAGGGCAAAACCAAGACAAACTGCAGGGCAGCTGGTCCAAGCTTTGCTGCATTCCCAAGACTGCAAGATAAAGTTGTGAATAATCTCTGCAACACGGGGACAGCTGAGAAACACAAGCCACCAGGAGGAGGACAGCAGCACCTGACTGCAGAGCACTGCTCCAATGCAATACCAAACTGCCAAATGTAGGCACTAACGTCCAGGTCACTAGAGTAAGACCACATCACAGCTCTTAGTATGACCAATTCACACCTTCACCACAGTCAAAAACTAACACTAACACATCCTCAAGAGGTGTTATTCAGCCTGGGCTTCAACAGCACTTCTTTATTTCTCCCTTTCCCACCCCAGCTGAGCCCCTCACGTCTGCTCATAGTTTAACACCCATGCTAAGCACTCAGTGTTTGAGTCTATCTGTGACTTGGAGCTCCAGGTTACTAAGGAAATCTGTAGCAGAGCAAACAACTGAATGAGTCTTCTTTGTGTTAATTTAACATCCTACATAGCAGATCATCTGTCTCCAGTTGAAAGTCTTGCAGGTCTGTAGGCCTTGCTCCTACTTAGCATGCTTAGAGTTCAACAGCCATAGCAGAAATCTGTGTAAAATGAGAACACCAGAGGCAAGAATTTTTTTCCTCTAAAGTTGAAGAAAATGTTATCTGCACAGCTGTGCAGAGTCAGAAGTCTTGCCCTGTGCAATTTCCCCCATGGGAACAGGGACCTAACAGCCATCCAAAATGTGTCATTAATGCTTTCTCCTCACAAGGTCACGCAATTATGGAGCCACTTGGCTGAGAAAAGCACACCCCAGAAACATTCATGGGATATTGCACAGGAACTGCAGGTTTCAAGGAGATGTTCTCTTCCCCCCACCTTGGCACACAGCCCCATGTTCCTGATGGCTTAATACAGACCCCTCTGCCTCATCCCTGCTCTGTAGCAAGGACTCCCATCAAAACCTGGCTCTGCTGCCAGCTGAAAAGGTTTGGACATTGTCCTCCTCACTTATACTGGTGTAAGCAAGTGGAAGCTACTGGAGATGGGGATTGCAGAAGGTAGCAAAAAAAAAAAAGTAAGGCAATGAGTTTGGCTCTACCGACCTCAGGAGAGCAGCTGCCACTCAGCACCAGCAGAAAGGAAGGCTGGGCTTCCATGGCTTTGCTGCTTGTCTAAGATATACACATACCTGCCCTGCAGAGAACAGCATGGGAACGGGAGAAAGGAGAAGGATGCCTGTGTCTCAGAAAGACACATATTCTAGTGCTGCTTCAGCAGACAGGGGCACATCACAGCCTCACTGTTTACAGTCACACCAGAATAATTAGAGCAGTCACTGTTAACTAGTTAACAACTCCACCATAAACTCTCTGAACAATACTGAAGAATTAATCACAACATTCCATAACCTTCCCTGAACACAGCCACCACTCTGCAGAAACACTGAAACCACCCCAGAGACAAACAGGCTAAATTAATCCCACGTGGCTTCTGGCAAAAAGAACTACCACTATTTCAGAGGTACTCGCCCTAAAATAATGCCTGCCCAGGGCAGCAACCCAAAAGAAACAAGTCCTCAGTAAACCACACCTTTATTCACAAGGCATGACTCAGCTGGTGTGCTGGGTGCCGTCAGGAAATAAAGTACAAGGGTTCATTTTCAGCCAGGCTCACTCCCTAACCCAGCAGGTTTCTGGGATAAGAAGCTCACAGCTGCCATGGGACAGCCTTCCCTTCCAGCTGCAAGCCCCAGCCCACTGAGAAGCTGTGTCCTCAAAAAGTTTTGACCTTTCAGGAGAACTTCTCCATTCAGGGACACCAGCACATCAAAGCAATAAAAAAAAGCCTCCAATGTCATGTACTTGACATTTATGACAAATATTTATGCTTCTCCCTCTGTTTCTGTCCATATCACTTATGCCAAAAATAAAACTGAAGACTGCCATGGAACAGGAAAATGTTTCTAAAGACTTCACCCAGTAGGAAAAGTGACCAACAAATCCAGACTGCAAATTCCTAAGCAAGTTAGAACTCCAAGTTACACGGTGCTTGACTGCACCCCATCATTAATGATAAAAGTCTATAAAATGACCGTATTTTTGTAGGGTAGAGGGAAAAAATGGACTGAAAAGCAACACAGTAGCTGGAAACCAGGAAAACAGGAAAGGTTGAGTCAGATTTCCAGGTGGATTTTTTGATAGACCTGATGCTTGATTCTGAAAAAACAACAAAAAAAAAAAGATGCTACACTTGCTAATTCATAGCAACCCTTGAAGGAAAGCACGAGCCTTCTCTAGGAACCCATGGGAGACCTCCCCACTGCACCACGTCTCTGGTTTCATCCCTTCTCCCCTGCACCTGTCACCAAGTGCCACTTCTCACCCAGGCCAACGCCAAGGGCCCCCATCTAGAGGACGAGCAGCTCTGGGTCTGAGGCACACTGCACTTGCTGGTACAGGGCTGACACTGCCGCCCGGCACCTGAGCAGCCCCTTTTCTTGACAATTCAGCAACATCCTCCAAAGGAATATCCCTAGCTGAGCATGTGTTTCTGCAATGAGGGACTCGATCCTTAAAGCCACCACCTATGGCTAACTGCACAAGCCTGAGAAACATCTGAGATTCTGAAGAGCTGAAAACATGCATGTATACTTACACCTCACCCACCACCACAAATCAGCAGCCACCCTCCCACGCATCCATGAAGTCACTACAGCTTCTTCCCACCGTTCTCTCTCAAATTAGTATCCTAGCCCAATTTATCAATTATCAGGATTACTTGTCTTTAGAAGATTTCAGACATTTTTCTCCAACCATGCTAAGTTTAACCATCATTTCAATTAAAACAACGTGCTTGACTATATGACATCATCTGATATCATCCATTTATCCCCTGCACCCAATGCTTTGATGCTTTATCCATCACAAACACCTCTAACCTTCATATCTGCCACGAGGACTGCATTATGTCAACTATTGCTTCTGTACGCTTCAATCATCCCCACCGCTTTTGCAGCCAGCTACCCAAGTTCATTTCTTCAACCACATATTTTCTGATGACTGGGTCACCTCCCTGCACATTGGATGCTTGCTTCTCAAAGCAAGTGACATCTGAGACCATGAGGAGAAAGTCATAAGAAGAATAATTTTGGTAAGGGTTACTATATACCTGGTTTTCCCTCAATGTGTCTGCTTTCCTACCTTTTAAGGCACAAGCCAGTAACATTTTATCTCATACCAACTTTATACTTGACTTTTAAACTGGCAGCTCAGGCCTCGCTTTTGGCCCGCAGCCAAAGCGGTAACTTGCCTCCACACTAGCCCTCGGCAAAGGGACAGGCTCAGCCTCCCACTATCCCCAATTGCCAAACTCAAGCAGCAATGACAGGGCTGAGTGGCAGCAAACATCTGCCAAAGGCTGTGCAGGAAGATGTCTCCCCCCACCCCAAGTGAGAGGGGAGTCAAAACCCGCCCAGAAGCAATGTTTGCCCACCCTCCTTCACACTCAGGGGTCAGGAGAGCTCCTGCTTACAGCCGATGTTGCCCAAAGCTGGGCTCTGCTCCTGACCTCCCACAAAGCATCTTCCCTCCCACCTTTTGCCTCCTTACGCTGCCTAACACCGTGTGCTCAGCATCCACGCAGAGCCCCCAAGCCAAGAGCAATCTCCCACGTGAGCAGAGCCTGCCTCCCCCTACACCCAGCGCTCCGAGCTGCTGAGCAGGCTCAGCGACGCTCCACCTGCACTTCGGGGCAGCAATGGGTGTGCTCACTCCAGGCAACTTCCCAACGCAGAGTAATTGCACGTATTGATTTCAGATGTTATCAAACTCCCTTCTGCAACTCCAGCACGGATAAAATCCTCACACTGAGTTCTCCACCAACACACATCCCTTCCCCTCCACTAGCTTCCCATGCCCCAATTTGTATCAGCTCTCTCCTCTCTGCCCCTCAGGCTGGCTGATGCGTCCTCTGGAGACCCAAACCACCCTGCGAATAGCCCACAGAAGCCATGCAGCACTCCCAGCCTTTTCCTGAAGCCTCTTACAAAAGAAGTTCCTCCTTCCCCTGCTCCAGGGTAGCAATGACCCTGTAAAGGCTCCTCTAAGGTCAGCACTGACACTTCACGGAACACTTGGCTTTCAGACAGGACTGTTCTTTCCACAGCTCAAGAGAGGCTGGCACAAGCAACTGGGTTAATACACCCTTCATTAACTTGAGGGAACAAACACCAGCAAGAAGAGATGCTGTACTCTGGCAAGCAGAGCCTTGGCTGAAGTAGAGTGACACGTTCAGCATAGTGCCACCTCTTCAAACCCAGCCAAGGTCTCAACCACATAAACTCTCGTGGTGACCGCTACCTAAACAGTGCTTCTTCCTCCGGCAAACAGAACACTGCTGCACTGTCCTTCCAAATATCTCCTCTGCCGCAGGCTGATGAGATTCCCACTGTAGCCACCCCATAAGGGAAGACAAATCCCTTATGGGACTACCCCTTCCCAGCAAAGGAAAGCTGATCCTTGAAAGTCTGGTTAGTGCAAGGAGAATTAATTGTATCAGGCAAAGGCATTTAGAGCTTAATGAACACTCTAATTAGGGGGCACAGGGCATCTGTGCCACCAGCAGCAAAGGATCTGAAACCCACGGCAGAAGTAAAGCACCAACAGGCTGTGTGAAGCAATGGGGGCTCCGCACCACTCTCTGGGGCAATACTGGGACAGATGAGGTCCCCTCACAGCTCAGGCTGGACGAGCAGCCCTGCCGCCCTCTCTGGGGCAGGAGGTGTCCTGGGAGCATATCCACCCACACGTGTCCCACTCCAAGCACACCAACTGCAAGCCACAAGACACATCCCAAAAGCGATGAGAAGAAATAGCTGGAGACAGTTCCAAATTGAAGGCACTTCATGCCAGTGAACACAGCTTGCCACAAAAAAGAAAACTATCAGGACCCAGTGGCCCAGCACCTACTGTGACTTTTTAAAGCCCATCCTTCATACCGTACGAAACAGTAACATGCCTGAACTCCTCACTGGAATGGTAAGAGGCTGGTACTTATGCTCCTGGTTGCTAAGATCTGGCCTTCTCCAAGCAAAAGCCAAGGGAGCAAGCCCGGGAAAGCAATTCATTACTATGCCTGGAAATTAATCCTATTCATACCACGCACCCCAGCCCGAGCACGGGGCGCAGCACAGCCAGCTACACCACGCACAGGGACATGTTGGAGCGTGGCCCCAGCACGCTGGCTTTGGTTTTTCTCTTCAAGCAACTGAGATAACGGCTCAGCGCTTGCCTTACCCAGTTTCAAAAGCCACACTTCAAAGCCATCCCATATCAAACGCCAGAACAAATTGAAGCTGCCAGAGATGCCTCACAGGGAGGAAATTAACACATTACGGGAAGTGGGGCTGTAAGATTAACTCGGGAATCACAGGCTACTGTAAATAGAAAAGCAACAGTTTCTGATTAAACAAAACCTTTTCCATTAAGTTACAAGAGAATGGTAATTTGTTACAACTACAACAGAATGGTAATTTTAGCTTCATCAGAGCAGCTGAAGAAAGTGATATCCCTGCAGGATCAGCAGTTTTCCTTGCTCGCAGCGCACAGGCCTTTGAGAGCTGCAGTTCATTCTCCCCTCAGAGCCAAGGTAAGCGGAGGGAGGAAGATGAGTCCCTCTTCACAACAGCCTGGCCGCAAGGCGTGTGCTCCGAGACACTGCCGGGGCAGTACAGCTCGGACTGAAGCACCCAGACCAAAGAGCCCCGAGAAAATCCAAAGTCTGAGGAGCACAGGCTGATCCCCAAGGGCAGCGAGGGGGATTAGGAAGCAGTAACAAACACGCACGGAGCTCACCACGCACTTACCTTCTCCTCTGCCACCTCTCTCCCTCGAGAAACAGGCGGGAGATGACCGGCTGCGATGGGTAAACTGCTCAAAATCCCGGGTTTTTTGAAGAATTTTATTTATTTATTTTTGGGCTTGGTGAGTGGAGCAGCTCCGGAGCTGCGGCTGCCCAGCGCATCCCCAGCCCCGCAGCGGGGCGCAGCTCCCGCAGCCCGGGGGATGAGGCACACCGGCCCGGGAGAGCGCCTTGGGTCGGCGCCCACCTCCACAGCCCGGCTCCCGCCCGCCCCCCGCAGCCGCCGGCCCAGCGCGGCTGTCCCGGCGCCTCACACCAGGGCTATAAACCTCCCCCGCGCTGCACCTGCCCCAGGCCAGGAGGGGGCCGCAGCCCCGGGCAGGGCGTGAAGGCGGGCGACCCGGCCTGGGCGGCCCCTCCTCACCCGGGGCGCCCGGTCCCCCACACCGCCCGGGCGGCGGAG
>VZSF01002718.1:2685736-2752199 GCA_013398295.1 Chionis minor | reverse complement strand
TTCTATGATTCTATGAAATTGCAGGAGCAGAAGCTTGACAGTGCAAGCAGAGGGAGACATCTCAGACTGGGCACCTGAAGAGCAGGCAGGAAGACAGAAAGAAGAGAGAGATTAGCAAGAACAAAAATAAATGTAAAAAAAAAACCCACACCACAAACAGAAAAAAATAACCCCACATCCACACCTTGAGACATATTATTCTGAATTCTTGTTCTTCATCTTTGTGATTATACCTGTCACTTGAAAGCTGATTTGGGGCCAGTAGTCCCCCAGTACATGTGCTTCTCCCTCATGCTAAGGTTCTTCTATATTCGAACAGGCTTCTATTCACCAAAGCAGGGTCAAAAAACCCTATGGTAGATGACAATCAGTCTTCTGATACAGTCACTTCAAGACTAAAGTCTTGTAAATCACTTGTAAGTGACAGGGCTACTTTTGTTATTCCAGAAAGTATTTTCTTGTGGTAGTTCAGCTTTGGGAGTGTTTTTCTTCTATTCCTACTTTGAAGGTGGTCCCTTTGCTAGGAAATATATCCTTGCTGATATAAGGCTATTACCCTTGGAAGACAAGCCATATATGACAGGGAAGTGGAGTCAATTATTTCAGCTTGGCATGGTGCACCATGAAGTTAATTTGTGAAAAGGAAAATGGTTGACCACTCTGAAGATTATTCTTGTCAGTTTAGACAAGTCACCACCCCTTGACATCAAAAGGAATTGCATCTGTCTCAGACTTATTTCAGTTTTGGACATTCAAGAGACCTGTAAATGCATTTATGCATTTAATTCTCAAAAAAATAAAAATATTTTTCAAAGTACTGTGAAAGGTGGGAAGATAAACTGCAGAGAATGATGGGAGTGTGCTGCAGTTCCATTAAAAAACGTGCCATAAAACACAAGCAGCACATCTTTTGATGCTAATGAAAGAAACTTTTGAAAACAAAGGAGAGCTCATTGAGATCACTAAGAGTCAAGACCATTCAATAGCAATACGGACTTTGTTGTGTCATGATATTCTACACAGCGTGTTAAGCACTATCAGAATATTGCAAAGCATCTGCAGGGCTTAAAAGTGCCCTGCCTAACCTTCTGCTTCCCCCAACCTATACAATTTCACCCTGAATATTCTATATGCTTTGAAAGTCTAAAAATGGCCCCCCAAAAAATAAGCTAGGAACATTTTATTCCTCAAAATAAAAAAATCAGATCAGCTGAAGAGCACTGATATCAAAATGACAAAATGAGACACACATATGGAAACGCACTTGGAAGTCAGAGTTAGAAGGGAGTTTAAACTTTCTATTTGTTTCCCTTTTAACATAAAAATTTTGGCTGCCTTCATCACAAAGTAGGTAGGATTTCAAGTTGCTTCTTAACAAGCCTGGGAGCAGCTTAGTGGAAAGTCTTCCTTTTTTATCAGAGCCTAGTGCTGAGCACAGACCATGCCATATGAAGTTGTTAAAATGGGAGAGTAGCCCATCAGCCTCACAGCTGCTCCCAAGTGGATTCCCCTGCACCCTGTGGTGAAGGCCATGGTAAGGTAGGCCATCGCCCTACAGCCCATGGATGTCCATAGTGGAGTAGATAGCCACCTGCAGTGCATGGAGGATCCCACACCGGAAAAGGTGGATGCCTAAAGGAGGCTGTAAAACCATGGGAAGCCTGTGCCAGAGCAGCACCCTGACAGGACCTGTGGACACATGGAGAGAGGAGCCTATGCTAGAGCAGGTAGCACTTTCGGCCCAATGGGGGACCTACACTGGAGCAGTCTGTTCCTGAAGGACTGCATCACATGGAAGGAACTCATGCTGGAGCAGTTTGTGAAGAACTATAGCCTATGGGAAGGACTGACATTGGGTAAGTTCAGAGAGGAGTGCCTCCTGTGGAAGGGACCCCACATTGGAGCAGGAGAAGAGTGTGAGGCGTCCTTCCCATGAGGAGGAAGGAGCAGAAGAGACAATGTATGATGAACTGACCACAGTCCCCATTCACTGTCCTCCTGCACTGCTCAGGGGAAGGAGATAGAGAAAAATCAGGAGAGAAGTTGGGCCTGGGATAAAGAGGATGGTGGAGGGAAGGTGTTTTATGATTTGCCTTTATTTCTCATTACCCTACTCTGGTTTTGACTGGCAATAAATTAAAGTGATTTCCCCAAGTTAAGTCTGTTTTGCCCATGACAGTAATTGCTGAGTGATCTCTCCCTGTCCTTATCTCAACCCGCAAGCCTGTCTTTACATATTCTCTCCCCTTTCCAGGTGAGGAGGGAAATGATAGAGCAGCTTTCTCGGGCACCTGGTTGACCAGCCAAGGTCAACCCACCACAGAGAGACACATTTATAAAGCACCTCTAAGAGTGTTTGTAAAACGCACACCACTGGAGCGACGCAAGAGGTCTGGCAAAGGGCAGACAGCTCTTACATGGCAGGTAATGTCAGTAGCTAAGGCAGGTTCTTCAACTGCAGCATGTACCATAGCATGGTGCAGAAGTGCCTTTGAGGTTTTGTACCAGGTATCGGCTACTAAGGCTGGTGGTTGGTAGCTAAAGACTGTTTCAGGCCTGCTACCGAGCGCAGTATTGCTGCTTGGGTGCATTTTTCTATTTGCCTGAATGCAACCATTACCTCCTCTGTTCACACAGCCAATTTTATGGGGGGAAGAGAGGGGTATTTTTGTTCTGTTTGTAGACAGCACAATACACTGGGGACTGGGTCAGTTTTTATTTCTTAGTAACCTTTCAAAAAGAGCCTCAGATGGCATGCTTATTTTCCAGTGTACTCTAAAGAAAAAGTGAGTAATGGAACATTTTTATATTTCATTTGAAGCCTTACAGTCTGCAAAAAAGCAGATAGTAGGACCCTGCAGATTGCAAAGAAATAAAGCCTATTTAATGCAACGAGAACCAATTTTCTTTAGCTTCATTAAAATGGCTCAGAAGTCCTGCAAATATTTTTATTGCATCAGGTAGGAAGGATGTTGGTTTCCCCCATTTCTCTGAAGCACAAGGTACCTGCGTGTTGCATCACCAAGCCATCCATTCAGTTCCCAAAGCTGGTGATAACTCTGGAGTTAATACCGCTACTTAACAGCACCAGGAGACAAGGCAAAACTCATAGGAGAGAAATATATATATATATGGTTAGACCAACCAATGCTGCCAGAGGTGAAAAATACAAGCAAACAACAAAAAAATACAGATTTTCAAGCACACAAGCTTTTCTTCAGACCAAAAGCAGCAGTCACCTTGTTAAAGACAAGCTGCGAACTACTGCCTGAAGGTTCTGTTTATGGCATGTAATGGAACTTGTTAAGGAAAGAAGGGATTTGGTTAAGATGAGGTTCTAGCGTATTGAGGAAACTTAATGATCTGGAGCAACAAACAGGTCAAAACAGATGATCAAAAAACCCTTTGGCCTTTGAAGATGTGAAATATGAGAGAATTCCAGAAGCAAAATCTGATTTTTTTGATTACCATATAAACAAATTCAAGACTAATCCTGAGTGAAAAAAGCAAACAAACAAAAAAACCCACATAATTTATAAAAGCCCAAGATGACAAAAAGCAGTTTTTTCCTTTTCTGTGGTGTCATAGGAGAGATTGACATCACCATTATAGCAAGCCTCGGGATTGGTAGCTTAGATGTAGAAAAAACAGACACATTTCTGGGTCTGATTCAAGTTCTAAGGAAGAAGATAGCCTGAGATAGCCTCACATTACCCTTGCTTTTTATAAGGTGGAAAAACAGGAGGGAAAAAAAAAAAAAGAGATGGGTTTATGCCTCATTTTGTAGTTGGAATGAATATTCTGAAGATTTACATTCTTACTCATCCAGAGACACATGCAAAACTGGTGAGGGACTAGGGCCAGAAAATTTGACAAGATGTCCAACATCTGAATATATATTTAAGAAAGAAAAAAATATATTCATACTGAGTTTTATTCTCAGTCAGCAAAGACTGAATGTTGGCAGCAATAAAATATGTTTCCATTAAGAGCCCTGGTTTACGTACAAATGGGATTTGCAAGGATATAACTACACACGAAGAAAGGTATGAATTTACATACCTTGGTATTCTGTGCAGATAAGCTTAACGTGAACTAAGAATGACACCAAACAATGTAACTTGCCTTGCTTTGAAAATGGAGTGCAGAATAAACGCAGTTGCAAGGGCTTTTAGCAGGGAGAGTTTGAATAGATGAACTAGCATGCTACAAAATCTGTGCCCTAAGTTTTATCTGCCCTCAATGTCTAAGAATGCAAGGATGAGAGAATGGAAAACAGATAGAGGCTTGAGGTTAAGCTTTTCTGCGGCCTTGTGGAGACTTGGGTCAAGTTTTTCACTCCTTCACCACAATGGTTAGAAGAAAGTCTTGTCCATACACATCATCAGGTGCTCAAGAAGCCGGGGAAAAATCCTTGCCCTGTAGCAGTCGTCTTAGGAAAACAGTTCCATGAAAAAACACATTCCCCAAGATGGTAAGTAGCTTATGGACAAGTGGGGAACAGTGAGGACTGCAATGGGAATACCCAAGTGCAAACGTATTTGTATTTTCAGGCCAGGTGAGTGCCTGCCATTCTGTTTTATGCTATGTATGCATGCACTTTGGCTCATGGCAGCACAGCACAGGTCCTCCCTTGGGACCATATCAGGCTAACTTGTCAGAATTTCCTCCATGTATTAGATCCCAAAGGCAGGATTTGGTGAGTGCCGAGAAAACAAGCCTAAATGATCTAACTATGGAAGATGTCTGTCTTCCCCCGAATGGAAGGAACCCAAATGTAGTTTCGTGAATTAATTCCATATTTTGCCAGACATTCAAAGTCACATTTCTCACCCAAAGGCACCCTGAACACTGTAGCAAAAGGTTTTCTCTCCTTCCTTTGGGTAAATTTATTTCAGGTGAAAAAGAGAACCAAGCTACCACCCCTCATGGTCAGAACATATACAGCCTGGAGAGTAAAATGAGAAAAAAAAAAACAACAGAAAAGCATAGAATTCCTACCTTTCCATAGAAAAACAGTCAGCATGAACATTAAGACCAAATTGCTCCTGTTCAGCCCTTGAGTGTGTTCTGAAAGCTGCAGGAATCTAAATTCCAAAGTATAAAACTCCCACCCAGGAAAAGTGGGATTTAAGATGCAGTGTATTCCAGGATGTACCCAACATTAAATCTAAGGACAGGCCTTATTTGGAAACCTTATTTTGGCAACAGTGGGCGTACTGTGTTACATTTTCCATTATTACCACTAAATCAGAGCCTTTTTTTGTGTAACAGAAAACATGATGTGATATAAAGCCATGTTTTTTACAATAAGTTTGCTAACAATATTTTTACAGTTACATGTAATGTAAACACAATTTACGGCATTTTTTTTTCCCCAATATTTTTACAATACACTTGCTGTCAGTATTTTGAGAAGAAAGTTGCCACTACAGAATTATCACATCAGATTCAATGTTTTATGTCCTATTGTGAAGCCAGCTCTGGGGTCTGGCTAATTGGACAATTAACTGTGTGCCAAGACACTAGACTCATTCCTAGGATAATTCAGGATGCAAGGGACCTCAGGATGTCTCTAGTCTAGTCAGCTGCTCAAAGCACAATTGTCAATGAAATCAGACCATGCTGTTCAGTGTCGTGTCCAGTTAGGACATTAAAACCTTCAAGGAGGAAAATTGTACAACTTCACTGGGCAACCTGCTCCGGACTTGACTGTCCTCAGAGTGAAAAAAATTTACACTGTCTCTCAACTTTCTACCACGTGCCACTGTAAAGAGACCAGCTACATCTTCTCAATAACCTCCTCATTGCATGCCTCCTATTTAGTCCCCTTAAAGCCTTCTTTTCTCCAGGCTGAACAAACCCATCTGTCTCAGCTTCAACGATGTTACAACTGAGAGGTCCCAGTAGAGATCACTACAGTACTCCATGTATTGCAGGCTCCAGGCTGAGTACAATTCCTTAACCACTACCCTCTGAGCCCAACCATCCAGCCAGCTATCTACCCACCTAACTGTCCAGCCATCAAACTGTGACATCACACCTTGGACACATGAATATTGCAGGATACACTGCTGAAAGCATTATTGAAGTCCAGGTTACTGACATCCTCTGCTCTCTCCTCATCCACAAACATAGTCATTTTATCACAGAAGGCAGTCAGGTCGGTCAGGCATGGCTTACCCTTGGTCAATCCATTCCAGATGTTCCAGTTCACCATCATCTCTCAATAATATTCATGGCAGAAGATCCAGTGAGACACAGATCTGACAGCGTTGACTATAAAACTGTAACAACAGCTCTCTGCTGAGGATCCTAAACTTACCCATTTCCACCTCCAGAAGACTAG
The DNA here is from genome assembly GCA_013398295.1 of Chionis minor. NCBI lineage: Eukaryota > Metazoa > Chordata > Aves > Charadriiformes > Chionidae > Chionis > Chionis minor. The sequence continues at coordinate 2,745,850 of VZSF01002718.1, read as the reverse complement.
CTCTCTTTTTGCATTTCAAAGAAATCTGATCCCTGACTCAGGGCTGTGGAGTCTGCTGTGTGGATTGCCTTGGGCCATCTGGGTCACCTAGTCTCCTTGTGCCTCAGGTATTCATCCAGCAAGACTTCAAAATAGTTCATGAAGATGGACCAATGCACTCAGGGCTCTGATGCTGTGTGTTTGCAGTAGTAGCAGCAATATAAAGAAGGCAGAATCTTACTTCTCCCCCGCTTCCCTAACTATGTGAATAGAAAATATCTTAGTCTATTTTTAAATCCATCCACTTTCTGTTATCACCTGTTTGAACAGATATTAAAATACCTCAAATAACTAGTTCAGCTTACCTTTGAGACTGTTTATTTGATATTTACTGTTACCCTCAATATAAACCCCTGCCCAGTCATCACAGAACACCTGACCTACATAAACAAAAGCAGACAAGCTATCCTCAGGCTTTCACTCTCCATCTGTTTTAAACTATTAACTTCTCTTCCACATGCCTCTGGATTTTATAAGTTCAGCTGTTTTTTTTCCCCACGGATCAATCTTCAATTCCTTGCTATATTAACCAAAAAATTAGATAACTCTCTCAACTGATGTGCAGAAGAGCATTAAAACATTTATTTAAGGAGACAGAAAACAGACTACACCTTTTTACCAGTATTTACTGTCTCTGTATTTTGGAGAGTGCTTGAGAACTGCTAATGCAACACATTACTCAGGAAATAAAAACTAAATCAGAGCTTAAAAGTGTAAATTGGAAAACAGGGACCTGAAATTTTGGCAATTCCACCCCAAGCACAGGATGCAGCCAAAGGCCAATACTTAGAACTGGCAGAGGAGGAAAACAGAGATCTTACAATGGTTTAGGTTGGAAAGGACCTTAAAGATCATCTAGTTCCAACCTCCCTGCCATTGACTGGGACACCTTTCACTAGACCAGGTTGCTCAAAGCCCCATCCAGCCTGGCCTTGAACGCTTCCAGGGATGGGGCATCCAACTTCCCTGGGCAACCTGTTCCAATGCCTCACCACCCTCATGGTGAACCTCACCCCATAGATGTTGGGGACAGGCCAGAAATACACAGTCCATGTTTGAATAGAAGCTGCAGTGAACAGGAATGACACTATTCCAGAGTAGGGGTCTTCAATGTTATTCTTTCAGTGTAAGGTAGCATTTTATGCATATGCATAAAGAAAACTCATGTGCACACACATCAGTGGACCATGAAGACCTTTAAGTAATAGGGTAGCAGAAGAGGCAACAAAGATCAAGTAAGTTGCCCGATTCAGCTTATGAAAAGGGAATGTTAGTAAGCAAAGACACTATTACAGTTGTCCAAACAAGGCATGCACGGAGGCTCTAAATATGGCCTGTATTAAACATGGCCGTGTTTGGGCCATTTAATAGAAGAAACTCTTTTTTCCTTTCATTAAAATATTTAGACGCTCTATTACCTTGGCCTTCAGCTGCAGAAAAAACGAGAGAAAAGCCACCATACTTTTCAGAAGCACTGTTAGGGACCTGGTGACAGCAGGTTGTTTTTAATAATTAAAATTGCAACCACAATTGCAAAATCTGCTTATTGTGAGATTAGATAATTTTTTCATATATCTGCTTCTATCTACCCAAGTGGATTATTTTAAAAGTGCAGCATCACTGATGTTGGGAAGAAGTTACACTCTTCCTCAGATTATTACCTACAGCCATTGTGAATTTTAACTTGTGTCACCCAGTTAAAGCTCTTCAGTTTTAATATTATGAAAACTGGAAGGGGGTGGGAGCCAAGAGTAATCTTGCCATAATTAAAAAAAAAAAAAGAAAATGTAGTGGAAAAATAGTAAAATTACCATGGCTCCCCTGTCTACAGAAATGCCAAGGGACAGTTTACAAGGACAACTGGAGTATCATCTTTAGCATGGGAACAGCAAGCTCTGTACCTCTTCCACGACATAGGGGAGGTGAAGTATGAAGTGGCAGATCCTCTCAGAGCAGTCAGAAGAGTCCAGCTGTCCTGAAAGACCCAGGAAACAAGGCATTCCTCACCACAGGCAAGAAGGGAGAGACAAAAGGGAAAGCATTGTAAAGCTAATTTCTGCTAAGAGGTTGATTGCTTCAGATGCATAAAACACTCAGTGAGGAAAGATTTGTCCCTCAGAGGTCTTCCAGAGCACTGAAGCTAATCTTGTTCCTCAAATCATCTCCTAGAGCATACTCCCCCTCCAGTGACTATTGTGAACCATGGGAGGTGAGAGTCCATAGTCTAATGCTCATGTTTGTTGGCTCCTCTTACTGGGGGCTGTCCCCCACACAAGATAAGACTGTCAAACACCCTCAAAAATAGTTATCAGGAGGTATTTCTGACCTTCCTCTCCCTATCCATCTTTTATTCCTCTTTCCGCATTGCCAGCCATGCTGTCACAACTTAACCTGACAGATCTGGCAGCTGCCGGATGCCCCTATGAACAGATCCAGCTCAGCAGCCCAGAAGGAAAACACAGATAATGTTTCTGCTGGGTTAGTGGGCTAAACAGGCATGTGGGAAGGTATGACAAGTTCTAGGGCCACTGGAAGGAAGTTGGTAGCACCATATAACTTTGAATGGGGAAGCCAAAGCAAGCAGTGGCAAACAGATCAGTGAGTTGCCACCTTGTCCTTTCTCACCATGTACCATGCAACTTAATTTTGGGAGCTTTTTTCCAACTTGGGAACAATTTAGGCATGTATATTTATTTTATGGTTAGCCATGAACAGCCCTCAAAAACAAACACTGAGGGGCTTAGAGCAAACCTTGCTTTATGTATCGCAGCAGAATTACTACAGAGTTACTACTCAGAAGTAAGACAAATATAACCCCAGTTTTAGGATGGAAATAAATTATCACCTTGCAGTCTAAAACACTATTTTCAGGCTTCTTTTAAAATAAATAAAACCACAATTGCCGATGTGCAAAACCCAAGCAAATTTAAATTAAAAAAGCACAATTTGTTCACCTTTTTTCTCATTGAACTATGACAAAACCTGTCAGACTGTACAGACAGATAATGAAGATAGATAAAAGCAAACCTTTCCTGAACATCTCACCTGCTTTCCATTCTAAGAATACGGCCTAGTAATAGTTTAACACATTCATATGAAACAAAACAGTTAAAAAAATAAAAAATAAATCCAGGGTCTCAGAAAATCTTATCTCTCTAGAGAGGTATAAACATGGGAGCAGCATTGCTTGAGTCAACATACAAGCAGAATTAGAGAACAGCTTCCTACTGCACCCCTATTTCAGTTCATCACCAAAGCTAGGAAAAAAAGTGCATGGAGGGCAAATCCCAAGGCAGCAGCTCTGGTGGATGCTCACCCTCTGCTATTTCCTACCCTTTAAGCTGTATACTGTACATACAGAAAGATAATAATTTGTGTCTCTCTTAATAAGCTCTGAACTGTCTAGAATAGAAAAAAATAATGGGGTAGAGAAGCTGGTGAAATGCTTTACTGTTATTATTATTAATTTTTTTCAGAAGCAAATCTCATTTACTCAAAGTCACACACAAAGTCTGCGGTTGAGCAAATGATTTGAGACAGGTTTCCCCTTAGACAGGCACACTTCACTTGACAGCATCTTTCTTTTGGGCCTGAAAGGAATTGATCCCTGGCAGTTATAATGATAGAAGTGCTGACTACGTGGAAAGAAGAAACACTCTATGATTTCTGAAGTTTTAGATAGGAAATCTTTTATCTTCACAGTCCAATATAACAGTTTTATTTCTTCTTTTTAAAGTAGAGCAGTGACAAGTTTTACATGTTTGAAGCCAGGAAAAAACAACCAAAAGTGTCTGTATAACTAGTTGATAAAGGAATAATCCAGTATTTTCCATGGCAGGAGTTCTTTTCCACCAAGTATTTGGTGGATAAGATTTATTCTTACCACCACACACGGATACAATTGCGATAGCAGAAACAGCTCAAGGATGGAGGGAGCAGAGGAATGCAAAGCATCCTGTGGACTTACTGCCACATATCTTCTGGCACATATGCCTTCTGGCATAATGTTAAACATTAATTGGAGTTTCTGAAACTTGAAGTTTCTGACAAGATCTGAAGGGAATTTATAGTCTGAGATCCTATTGGAAAGATAACCAACAACATAGCGAAGAGGGGAATTATGTCTTGCATGTGTTAGCTGCTAACTTTATTTACACGATGAATTAAACAAAAGGAACAAATAGGCACTGAACAGCAAAAGAAGTATTGGTATCTGTATTATAGCTACTTATTCTGTTTTGTTGGAATGAGAAGTAGTTCAACCAATTCTTAAGGAAACCTAAATCAAACTATTTGAAACTCTGTCTCTCTACAGGAAACAGAAGCGGGGGACGACACACCAAACCCAAAATGTAACGGTTTATACAAATAAAATAAAGCAGGCACACCACTAAAGAGCAAGCTTTTCACATATAAACATCTTGCATAGGTGTTCAGAAGCGCACATTAAATATCATGCTGATTTGCAGATGTTTGCAGAGAATTAGAACACAACAATACTACAACAAATCTAGAGGATGAAATACTCTTCTACAAATGTCTTTTCAAAGGAAGCGCTACTGATAATGTTACAGCTTTAACAAAGTATCAGAGAGGATCTAGAGGTAGGTAAGAGCTGGGAGAAGAAAGAAGCCAAACAATTCCATTCAAGAAACCAACTTATTATCTTAGTTCCTGGAGACCTCCGTTCCATAGCAGTAAAAAATCATGTGGAAATCCCTTAATTTCTACTAATGTCAACAAGACAAGTCTTCTTCAATAACTTATTATACAGCTTGTTCTCTAGTACACATCCGTGGTTGGTCATATATGGATTCTCCTTTGTCACACAAGTTCTTTTTAAGGTCAACACTGAATGCAGGTAATTATATCTTTCCTACTGAAATAAAGGAAAAATAAAAGAATACATTTAAGACATGAGGCTCCATTTCTACATCTTTTTTAGCCAAAACCAAGGGGGGAGGGCATAGAATCAAGATCCACTAATCCAGTAAGCTGCCATAAAAGCTGTTCAGCTTCTTATTCTGGTGATTCAGAAAATTCTAGTATGTGGGAAACATTCTGGTTTACTACCCCACTCCAAGCATGGTGTCATGCAAATCTGAAATATAAGCAAGTAAAACAAAACAGCAACACATCTAAACTGTCAGTAAACAATAGATTCAAATAACTATTATTTGCAATTTCTTCTACTGTTGCCTGTAAGCTGTTCATGAACTCCTCACTCCAAGGTTTCCATCAAATCCCCTGTTTCAAATACTTACTGTTTGAGATGTCTAGCAGCTACTAAAAAAAATTGACAGTTCTGTGAGAACACATCATGTCTGACAACACTTGATGGAGAAATTGGAAGTGATTCTATTTCCACTTTTATTGTGATTAGAACTGTTTGGAAATTTTCTGATGAAAATGTTTTGCCGTTGCTCGCTAAAGCTGAAGTTGGAAACAGGTTTGGTTAGAAACCAAAGTCCGCTACTTCCAGACAACTTACACGAGTCACTACTGATCTCAGACACCCTAAATAACAGCTCAAGTCAGGACTGTGAAGCATTCATCAAGACACCAAGACCAATGCAAAGCTCAGGACTACCTGGACAGCACAATTTAAAGGGCTGCAAGTTCCTGGGGGTAGCATCACATAGGCCATTATGGACATAGCGGTTTGTTGAAAAAACCTAGCCAACCTTCTGGGATCTTGGCATAGGATAAGACTAACGCGTGAGATCAAACTCTTGAACAGGATGGCTGGTTGCTGTCCAGAGGGCAGCAGGAGTCTCTCTTGCAAGAATCTTTGCCTAGATTGTGTGAGACTCCCTGAACAACTGTTTTCCTGAATTCTTGTAATCCAGCTGGCCCATGGTCTCACATGGCCCTGCCAGCATATACTGGATCCATTGATACAGATCATTGTAACTACATACAAAATGTTTGCTCTACATGACCATTTTTGCATCTGCAAAAAGACTTTCTTACTGACCACTTAAAAGCATCTTACCTATGTACATTTGTTCAATTTTGCAACAGGACCCTCTAGTGGAGTCTGTGGGAGGAAGGGCCAAATTGTCCACCTAGAATGTTAATCAAAATGTTCAACTACAGGAACTGGCCCAGGCACACCAGGAGTTTTCAGGTCATTCTCACTTTCCACCTAGACAGGATCTCTTGCACCAATTAATCAAATATTTCACAGAGAAGGTGGCTATCTGTGCAGTCAATCATGATTTCAAATTAGTCTACCATTTCAAAGCAGCAATTATCTTACCTGTGTTTATGAGCGGCCCTGGAGTTCTTGAGCCAGCCAAGGAGTTTATGATTAAAGTGCACTGGTCATGCACACAGGCACAGCCTTGACACTCAACAACTGCTTCATTATAACCAAAACACAAACCTGAGTTTCACACTTAAGAGTTCAATAGCTCTTGCTGCAGAAACAAATCCCATTTTCCTCATGATTTTATTGTCTTCTTACTCAAGACTCATAGTGTTTCTATACCCTAAAATGGGCTATACAGGTCAAAATGTTTTGCAAATTAATTCTGTTATCAGAAAATGAACTTTGATTCATGAGTGAGACTTTAACTCTACAATTCTGTAAACAACTCAAGAACCATATTTCTAATCAAGAATCACTTCTTGCTGTGCATTGGAAGAAGTCTAGAAAAGGATAGAAGCTAACAGGGGCTGGAGACCAACTCAATACATCTTAAATTCTCTGCACTTTGCCTGGGATTCCTTTTCACACTTGCAACAAGAAAAACTAAACAGAAGATGCAAATTTGAGAAAAATATTAACAACATGGAAGTAACTGAAGTTCTTGTCTCTAGCATGCATGCCACACGAATCCATGTATTTACTAGAGACTAGAAATAGTTTTTTTCAAAGTGTATATGCACTTGCTACATTGACCAGTAGGTTAAAATGGACGAGCAATTAAACATTTCATGAGGCAGGCTAGGGCAGAGTTGTCTTAGTTCCTTTATATTAAGTATTCCTTTGACTGTGCCCCATAGTTTGATAAATGACAAAAAATTCCTCTTGGATGGCTAAGACTTTAGTCTTCTAGACTAGACTCTACACTTCTGCTCTAGTTCTGATTGCTGTAATTTTTACTTGTCATTATAGAAAGCTCAGAAGTAGGTTCACATTCTTTACCTCATGCAAAGCACAGTGGCAATGCAGAACAATAAGATCTCAGTAGATGCTGCACTTGTCTCTCATTTATTCTTATGCTGATGGCCCAAAGGGGCATACAGCCTCATGTCTGGGAATTGTATCATGTAAACAGAACTTACAAGAGTGATTACCAGAGTTGTCAGAAAGCAAGCTGTAACATGGGTTCGGAATGGTGACTGGGATGGTCTCAGACAGAGATTACTTGTCCAGATAGTCCTTCAGCCTGATCCACTGTGGCCCACTGACCCAGCATTTATGTTGGCCTTCAAAACCCGTTTTTCCCCAGTCCTGCTCTTCCCTGCACACCTCTCCGCCCTAGATGTTAGCTCAGAAGCCAGAGCTCCGATTCAGGATTTAGGCAAGATTAGTTCAACCTTAGCATCTGCCAGAAGAGATTCAAACTCACATTTCCTGCCTTCCAGAAGACTTACATAGATGTTTGGGTAGAGATTCTGGGTACTCCCCATGCAACTGAAATTATACTACTACAGAGATAATCAACAGATTATCCCACAGAATGCCAGCTATGAGCCAGTGACTTAAAGCAATACAGGAGAGATGAGATATGGCTTCTACTTGCTGCTCGAGCCATGAAAGAAAAAAAATAACGTGATCACCAATGTTGAAGTGTATCCTATTCCATTTCTGGAAGGAAAGTTTTTGCTCCTTTCTTTAGGCCATGAACTACAAGTGGAGGCACAGTTAAGTTAGCTGTTTTAGGCACACAGCTCAGAGTGTTTCCCTGCCTTTAGCATTTCCCACAACCTGGCCAGGATGGCTCCCACCTGTTCTGTGGTACCCAGCTTTGCCCACATACTGCATTGGGATTAAAGGCATCTGCTGGCATTCCCCAGGTGCCAAGGGTCTGCATGATACCAGGGACATACTACGAAAGAGACACTAGTTGGAGCATCATGTTTTGTGCAAGATGGTTCAGCCATCTCCAAGTTTTTATAGCTTTATATAAAACCCTCCAACACATAACACCCACGATGAGGTGGGACATCATAGGTTTTACAGACCTGATTTCGACTGCAGCCCCATGAAGACCAGATACATCCACATGGCTGTGGAGGCAACAGCTCTTAGATAGGATCCTGTACACTTGGGCCAGGCAGTCCTGCTTCCTGTGAACCCAGTCCTCCCCATTCCAGGTAGCATAAGCTGCTACTAAAGAAAAAGAGTAGGAAGCTGTGTATTTCTCAGCTCTAAGACTTTAAAGTCAGAGCTGCAGGACACAGTAAGGGAAGATCAGTCCTGCTGCTTGTGATCAAAGAACGTTTAATCTTTTCTCCAGATGGCTGCAAACTCTCTCTTCTCCCCTCCCTCCCTTTGACTAACCTCATTCCCAAACCCAAAAAGAGAATCTGAAATAGAAATATTTATGTATTTACTCTGAGTGTGCTTACATGGCTATGTCCCTCAAACACTTAAGGGAACACAAATAAGAAAAAATCCTGTCTTTTACGAATATTCCCAGCAAGAAGAAAGAAAACCCCAAAGCACCCAACAAAAAGCAAATAGTAGTGATATACTTACAGTGAATCCCCTATTGCATTGATTGTTTATTCATCCAGCAGTCCACCAGAGTTAGCATACTTAACCTCACATATTATCATACTTAAATCACAGTAGTTAAATAAACACTAGTTTGGGCAGATCTTAATTTCCCGTACTTTATATATATTAATAAACATGTTCAGATTGCGATAGGTTTCCCACGTAAAAGAAGATGGGCTAAAATGACTTTCACTGCCTTCTTGGTTTTCATTTCCTATAGTATTCTGCAGCCTTCCTTGAGATAGCAAGAAATCATTATTTTCATTAAAATGAAGGCAAATTTATTATTAGTTCTAACAGACATTTTATTCATGTGTAAATGACAGGATAATAGAATTGTTGTTTGACAGCTTGCTGAGAAAATTGTAGCTTTCATCATCTTAGATGATAAATTTTTCCTAAAATAAAATGAACACCCATGGAAGAAATTGGAATTAGGGTTTTAGACAGAGAAAAGAATGTGACAATATTCCACAACTAAATCGGTTTCTGTGACCTCACAAGAGGCAAAAATACTTTGGTTCAGAACAAGCCAAATTCAGACATCACTTGGCAAGCTGAATATTAGAAGTGGGCAAAATACTTGGAAAATTTAAAAGGAAAAGTAGTAAACTCGCTTTCAGATTCTTAAAGCTCATTATTTTACTGAAAACAAGCAATTCTATACTTTTTTGTTGTCCTCATGTTTCAGAAGTCTCACACAAATGTTTTTGGGGTTTTTTCTTGGCAGCTTGATTGCAAAAGCCTGTTAATGCTGCTAAGCAACATCTAGTATTTGTTACAGGATTTTGAATCTTGGATCTGAGGAGGACTACTCTTCTTTCTTTAAAAGAAGTTATATAGGTGGTTTTAAATGTTTTTCATAGAGAGGACAAGGAAATTCCAAGACCTCCCAGAGGATCTGAAAAATAAAGTGTTAACTAACAAGGGAAGTACAAGCTCCTCTGTGGAAAGAACATTATTGGAAATTTCTCTTTTCACATGTCAGTCTTGGCATGGAGAATAGAAGACGTAAGCATTTTTACAGCTGCCAAAAAATGAATTTGAGGCTGAAGTGTTTTGTTCACAGAAGAAAAAAAAAATTAGTTTGACCTTAAGTAAATCATTACATTCCAAAACAAATGGTTATTTTGCATTGAAATTGAATAGGCTGTGAAAAAGGATAGTTTCTGCAAGTACTCCACATCAACATCAAATCAATCTACTCAACTTTTCAATTTGCAAAGGTGAGGAAAATAAAACAGTTTCACAAAACTAGCTCAGAATCCAAAAAAAAAAAAAAACACATAAGTAAAAACCCACCAAGACTTTATCCTGCTTTAGGAGCTTCTAAGTAGTTGTCAGCAAAATGACAATCTTTTCTTTCCCCAGTCTTTATCTCCAAATGCTACTCTCTGGGAAAACAGGAAGTTAAAACATTTCCCAAACTTGTCAGAAATTTAGAACTTCTTTGAGATTCATTAAGACACTTCTAAAATCCAAAGGAGAACATAAAATATTATTTTATGGCTATCTATTTTAAAGTATTTATTTTCATATCAATTAATTAACAAGTTTTGATGTGTAAGATTATTGTATCTTAAAACTTCAGGCGAAGCCTAGGATCCCCAAGCCCATGCTCAATGGTTGGCTTGTTTTTTTTTTTTTTTTTTTGACTACTTGATTCTCTTGGCAATTACAATTTTGTCTTGGACCTTGCTCTGGACACATAACTACCCTGCTCCAGCAACCAAACAGAGCAGAACCTAGGTCATAGTAAGAGTCGCATTTATCAGGCAAACTCAGTATACCTACTAAAAGATAATCAGACCCTTCAGAAAATACAGCAGAAAATACTTCTGCTTTAATTTTAAAATACAAATAGGAGGCACCTGCTGCTATTGTAGGTAGTCTAGTAGAGAGTCTAAACAGCATTTAGACATGCTCCATCTAAGTGGGATTAAGTTTCCATCATTGTATTCTACCCAGTTAACATCTGGGCAAGACTCAATTTCTACCAAAAGGCAGAGGTTAGCTGAGAAAATGCCTCTGTGATATTTTTCATCTGTTGATTGATTTTAAAGTTTCATTCCACATCAGAATTGTAAAGAACCTGAAATTTTGGGTTCTCACAGAACAAATTCCAAGAGGAATGACTGGGAAACAATGCAGACCTTTCTTAGTGAGTGACTTACATATACTTTCAAAACTTTTCTACACCAGGGAAGCAGTTAATACAGGGAAATAAAAATAAAACCAACCACACCACCAAAAAAAGTCAAAACAGACTTAAAGAAAAATATGATACCCATCAAGTGAGTGATTTCAGAGGGAATGAACTGATGGGACAATTCCACAAAAAGCAAAGAATATTCCCCACCCCCCACAGTATGCTCCCCACTCCCCCAAACACTGGAATTACCCTCCCTGTTTGGGAGTACAAACATTTCATCTGTCACATCTAATTTTGTCATTTCTCCTACCATCTTTGCTAACCAAGAACGTTACCCATTTCAAACAGTGGATTTGTCTTCAACCTGTTAATTAGTTCTGACTTGTAGATGGTCTGTTATAGAGGCCAATTTCAATATCTGCTAATGTTTAAAATTCAGATGGATGTTGTAATGGATGTTGCTTGGCAGGCCAAGGGACTCTGAAATAGTGCATGTATTTGCTTGTTTACTTGAAATATTAAAATACCCACCCAGTTGTCTTCCCAAAAAAAACCTACTGTGTTTGCATGGAGACATTTCAGATTTGAAGAAATCTCAGTCATTTTCAAGTCTCATTTCGAGACATGAGAGAGTACTTTTTCATCTTGCCTTAGAACTGACAATCTAATTAAAGCCAGTCCTAAAAATTGCAGTGTTGCAGCTACAGATTTAACGACGGACAACTGGTCTTTGCACAACAAACAGCCTAAAGATACAAGATGGGTACTTCACTGCTCCCAGACTAGGCAGGAGCCTTCACCTTGAACTGACTTGAGGCAAGCCAGGTGACGGCATGGCATTGCTATCAGAATCACAATAATGCTTTGAAACTCTGCTGGATTCTACACACAAAAATAGAGAAATACAGTCTCCATCCTAAACAACTTTGGAAGCTAAACAAACAGGACTAAGCACAAAGGGGAAAGGCAGTAGCTGAAGGCTAGGACTGTCCTTGGCTGTAGTCTTCATCATGTATTAACCGGGATTCAGCGTAGGTATGAAATACTCATGTTCAGAAGTAACTTCTCCAGGCACATCACTTGAAGGTGTCACTGTCCTAGTTACCTGCTGTGGTAAACCAGAACACAGTTTTAAAAGATTGGAAGGGCAAGCATCCAAATGGTGCCGTGCTCAAAAATGCAACACATTTTCATTTACCAAGTCAAATGACAAAAGATTCTCAACAGTAAATATTATTACAAGTAGATCATTGTTCACAAAGCCTTTTCACATCAACAATACACAGCTCCAAAACTCTTTAACCTTGAAATCTCATAAACAAGCTTGCTCAACTACAATTTATTTTCCTCCTTAATTTCCTCAAACAGAAATTCAGCAAGACTTTAAGAGACACGTACAGGCAACACTGAAACAAAGGTTCCAACCTCTTTCATTTAGCAATAGCTAGAAATATTAGATGAATCCAGACTTCATGCTAATCTGAGTTATTTTTGGCTCAAAAATAATTTATTTCCCTCGGAAGCTATCGGTAAGAACAGTGTTCAGAGGCAAGAGAAGAAAAACAATTTGTAGAGTAGCTCTGGCCGCTTCCAGGAGGAGGGGAAGGAGGTGGAAAAATTCCCCAGACTCATAAGTCTGAAACAGCACTTTTATAATGGAATTTAGTTTCAAAGTAAGATAAGAAACTACAACCAGCTGTCTGAGATTTCAAAATGAATTAGCTCACATGATGAGTAGCTCCATTTCAAAAAGCAGAGAAGTAAAGGAGAAAGAGATATTAAGGTGTTCAAACAACAACAAAAAACTGCCCTGTGTCCTTACTGGAATATTTACTGGGACATAACAAGTACCAGAAGCCAAAATACATTATCCTTCACTCTGGTAGTATTTCTGAAGCATTATCACCTCAAAATTACGGCCAATAGATCACATCATAGCTCTCCAACAACTTGTCTCTTACCTGGTTCCTTCCATATATGCAGTTATGTCCCATGAAGGCAATTATTTGAGTGTCCATTTTCCACCAGTCTATTTCTTTACCTTCTAGGGCAAAAAGCACCTTACACTATTCCTTGTGCTTTCTCAGTATCCACAAAGGCTATTCTTGGTTATTTAAACAGAAATACCACCACGATTAGAAATTTGAAGATAACACTGACAACTGTTGGATAAAATCTGGACAAATTAATAACAGCCCTGAGAGGAGTGATTTGATACAGTTCCTCAGTACAGGGCAGATTGCATCTCTTGTGGATGAAGTCTTCCTCTCTCCCTCTTTCCCCTAGGAGAATGAAACATTGGTTTTGTGTTCATGTTCTCAAAACCAGGATCTGAACTATCATGCTAAACCCATTGAGGGCTGACATTTCAGAGTTCTGGTAGGGTCTATCAATTTGATAGCAGACTTACCTCTTTGAATATTGGTATTTATTGTCTCTTCTCTTAGATCAAAAATAAGATTACACTGTCATTCACCATCCTTTGCTTTAGCTGATACATGAGATTATGTAAAATATTTTAGGTATTTTCAGTATCATGAAACATACTGCAATATAATTGAATTCTACGACTTGCATGTGATATGTTACAACTGAATGCAATATGGTTATCGAACATAACTCAGTGAGAACTATGGAGATGGGTTATTCTAAAAGAATGCTATAGGCATCCAATATCATTTCATTTAAGTACGAATAGATCATTTCTTCATATACTTGCAATATACCTGTAGAAAACTTGTGTTCAGTTATGTTTCTGACCTAGAAAACATTTCATATAGACCAAGCAAATTACTTGTTAAAAATAAGTACATTCCAGTTAAATAGGTTAGAAGGTAACTCAGAAAAGCCCTGAAACATTCCTGATTCTTTCTCCCAGTAGATCAGTTACTCTACTGTCTTATTCACATATCTGTCAGTGGTTGCATTTTGGTATAGGTAAGTTCATCTGTCATTCAGTGTCAATATGCCACTTCTCTGATATACGAGTAGCAGCAGAAAAACAATCAAGTCTGAAGTTTTCTTGCTGAGTCTCACATGTGTCAAATGCTGTTTGGTAAGAGTTATCACCATAAGGAACAGATGGAAACAAAAATTCCATTACGCAAGACAGCCTTATACTCATGCCCTATTCTAGAACATACCATCTAGATCTTTAACAGATGTTGACAAAATAAAGACATCATTTCTCCATGTTATTTAAATATTCACACCCCTAGAAAATTAGAAGAATGATTCTAGATATCACACAGTTCTTGCTTTCCTTTTCAGTCAGGATTTTACATTGAACCTAAATTCCTCCCTCTTGAAAGCGGCTGTAATACCTAGATATCAGATATAGTCACCATACATCAACATCCTCGTAAGATCTGTTCTTTACACAAAGTCCACAAAGTTCCTTTCCCCTAATGAAGCATCATCATTCTCTCAGTTTTCCAGCATGCATTGACATAATCCAGATAAGAGACTGAATATCGCTTGAATGCATAGATGTATCAATATAATCTTCCAGTTGATATTTGCTAATGGGGGTAAGAATTGTGCCTTTTTATATGCAAACATAATAAAAGATAACTCAGTAGAAATTCTTCAGAACTATCTTTTCAAAGTTGAATGATCCAGACTATAGGAGATCTCTAAAGGCACACGGCCCCCAAGCAGAAGAAACTTCTGCAGCCTCCTGCTCCACTGCAGATCTATCAGATTAGATCAGAGTAAGAAGGAGAACAGCTGCGTCAATGTTTTCAGGGCTTTGTTGTCTTGTCTTACGGAAGTTTGGGCTGATCCACCACATGAGAAAACCCTGTTCCAGGCAACCCTTTAAATAGAATTAAACTGGCTGAACTAAATGTTTAGAAGCATGGGTGTCCTTGAAAGTGAAAAATATTCATACCATCTACCTCACTGCAGGAGTTTTACCACTTTAGAAAGAGCACGTCTCTGATCTTCTGGAGAAGTTTACTCCTTACCCTCCACTCTAGAAGACTAACTGACAGAGGCATGGCAAGGCCACCACTGTTTGCCTTAAATATCTTATGTTGGGTGCCTCTTTCCATAGTCAGGGTGCAGTGGATCCAGAGATCCTCCCTAGAAGTCTAAGAATATGGAAGACATTAGTCAAATGTCTACAGGCAGTTTCCACACATACAAAGTCAATCCTGGACAGAACTATTACAGAAAATTGGGGAGGAGAAAGGAGGGTAACGGGTTAGAGACTTTAGTTCTGTTAGATCAGGAACCAGTTAAAAGCTAGAGAAAAGAAAACAAAAATTTTGTCATGGGAAAATACTGCCTGTAAACATCTTTGTGAATAGACATTCAGCTCAACATTGGTCTCGTTCTGTTCTGTGGAGTAAACAAAGACACAAGAGGCAGGGGAAAAAATACTATACTGATGACAGAGGTCACAGAGTTATGAAGAAATCCAAAATAAACTGGGCAGTGAAAATTTAATACAGGGTAACAAAGAGTGATAAGGAGGAAAAAAACCTACATACAGATAATTTCCTATCAATGTTTAACTTAAGACTTGCATGTTATCACTGCAGCTCACTACAGGTGCCTGTTTAGTGCATAGGAGTCAGAAAGAGGCTTCGTTAAGAAGGGAAAAGAGAATTGAAAATGCAATGTCATTTACATAAAATCATGATACCAAACACTACTTGAATATTATGTTCAGTTTATTACTTCAAGTCCAAAAAATTAATAAAATTATGTCTAGGAAAGGGAAGTCGCACAGTTGGATGGCAGGTCCAGAGTTCCTGTTTGAATGCTGTTCACAGTAAGCCTATCATAATACACATTATGTTTTCAGATAAAAACCATGCATTAGCTTTCTTCACTCTTCTTTCCTACTTACATATTAGAATCTTCTAGACACAGCAGGAATGCCAGAAACGATAGAACTAATGTCAGAGCCACAAGGTAAAACAAGTAGAGACAAATGTCTCTGAACTGAACAAATACTTCAGTATGTTTATTTGTAAAAGAGCAAACTAAATTTACTTTGGCTATATTTGAAGCTGGTTTTATTGAATCATGAGGCACATCAAATTATGGGTATGACTGTTTATAGAATGAATTATTTCACAGAAGTTAAGCACTTGAGATGAAAAACACAAAGTTTTTAATTCAGAAATATGAACAAACACAAGTTTGCAGACTGGTTTTGTTGCTAAGCTCATCCTTCAGTCTTAATAAACTCGGGATATAATCAGAAATAAGGATAGAATTTAGAATCATAGAATGGTTTGGGTTGGAAGGGACCTTTAAAGGCCATCTAGTCCAACCTCCCTGCAATGAGCAGGGACACCTTCAACTACACCAGGTCGCTTAGAGCCCCATCCAACCTGACCTCAAACGTTTCCAGGGATGGGGCATCGACCACCTCTCTGGGCAACCTGTGCCAGTGTTTCACCACCCTCGTGGTAAAAAAGTTCTTCCTTATATCTAGGCTGAATCTACCTTCCTTTGGTTTAAACCTGTTACCCCTTGTCCTATCGCAAGAGGCCCTGCTAAAAACTTTGTCCCCATCTTTCTTATAACCCCCCATTAAATACTGAAAGGCCACAATAAGGTCTCCCTGGAGCCTTCTCTTCTCCAAGACTGGAGAACCCCAACTTTTTCAGCCTGTCTTGCTAGGAGAGGTGTTCCATCCCTCTGATCATTTTTGTGGCCCTCCTCATGACCTGCTGCAATAGGTCCATGTCTTTCCTGTGCTGAGAACATCACATACTTGCATTCATTTCTGCCTTCAAATACACCATCATCTCTGGTGGACATCACAGATAGAACAGGCTATGAAAACCTGCAGAAAATAACCCTCAATTTGATTTTCAACTGTGGGGAAAGATACTAAATTACTCATTGTACTGAGAGTAGGAGAGGAAGAACAAGTCTGTAAACATACTAACTTGGCAGATGACTGCTTGGTCTCAACTGTTAGCATTCTGGGACACGAGCAGCAAGGTCCTTGCATCCTTCAACAGCGGATGGAACGAAGTCCATGGACAGTGACCAAATCTCACAATAAGCTGAATAAGAAATAAGAGGGGGAAACAATTCTGTCTTCTGTTTAGTATCACTAGCCATTCACTAAACTGTTCTGTCTCACTTTTAAAAAGGTTTTGTTTAACCCTAAACATGTTTCATACTTAGAAAAGGGAGGAAAAATGCCCTAGATCAGTATTACATGTTTTCTTCTTTTCCTCTGATTAATGGCTAAGCAGAGCTTCTAATCACCAGCTGCTTTGTGACTCCCATTACTGGCTTCAAACAAGCCTTGTTAACTCCTATTTAATTTCTGAAAGCATAATCTGTTCCACTTTTTCCTGGGTGAGATGAGGGGACATTCAACTAGTACTGCCTCTCAAAAGTGCAAAGAGTACATGAGCTGTGTCGGGGATTGACACAAGCCAGCATTGCTCCATGAACTCAGTTGGGACACAAGTCTGGTAAAGCCTTAAGGGGAAGCAGGGACTGAACTATGACCACAGGCATGTCTGAGCAATATAGTAGTACTCAAGCTTGTTAAATTTGTGGTATGGGAAACAGTCTTGCAACTGTCCCTATTTTCTAGCCAAAACTATTAGGAGAGTTTAAGAGAACATATGGATACTCCAGATACCCAGAACAGCTGCCTCTGCTCTATAAGGAGAGCTAAGAAAAAGTGTTTTCAGATTTAAAGCAGCTTCCAGCTCACAAGGAAGAGAGAGTACACTAGATTCTTGTCTCACAGTGACTCAGGGAGGTCAGTCACAGAGTAGCTCTCTGGATTAAAAAAAAGCTCTTCCTGAAGAGAAAGAGGTGCACTGCTGCTTGACTAGCGGGAAAGCAAACTTCTTGCTTATTGCTGGTATGTAGGTAGGCTTGCACTGTTACTGTGTTTAAAAGTGAGACAGACCATGAAATTTTTCACTAACTGTGGCACTTGCTGTCTAGGACCAGTGGGAAAACCTTATCCACATACAACAAGAAGCAAAGTTAGGCCATGAAAAGCACCGAGTTAGTATGGCTACCTGCTTCCATGTTACCTTGAACAGCTTTGCGCAAAATTGCTTTGAGCACAGCTACCTCAGAGTCGGTCAGTCTTATCCCTAAGAGGCCTAAAATCTTCCTTTTGATTACATTACAAAATGCAATAGTAAAAATATAAATAACAAAAAAACAATAACAAAAGTGTATGAAGACGTGCTATATTCTAACTCAAGGACGCTGTGGTAGCACCACAAGTGATGTGTTTGAAGTGTACAGAAAATGCATACATGGGATTTGCCAGCATAAGGATGCCTTTGAAGACCTTAGCACTTCACTCAGCATCTGTCTCCAGTGACAGCATCCCTCATCTTTCAGGCTGAACCTTGAGCTATAAGCCGAGAAATCCAAGATAAGTTTTGAGGTTCCCTCTCAACAAAATGTTAAGTCTAATTTACTGATAGTTAGTACTTGACCCATTAATCCATCGGGATTAGGTCAAAAGAAACTCCAAAATCTGGTTGCCACTAAAGATTTGCTAGTCTGGAACAGGTGAAATAAGTGCATTGGTCTAAACACATGCTAGATACACAAAGTCCTCAGCTCTCCATCATCTACAATTTTATAATCCATTCCTGTGATGCTGACCAATTGTGTAACACTTTTAAAATAAGAGTAACAATATAGTTCAGGCCTAATCAATAGGATTTTACTTGATTTTGAACTACTCAGTGACATACCTTTAGGAAAAGCTTACTGTGATTAACTTTTCTCTCTTCCTTCATGAGGTAGGAAGGGATACAAACCTAAGGCAAAGATAGTATAAAAACACTGCTGTTCTGTTAAACACAGTTGTTTTCTGAAAAGAAAAGTTTTAAGGCAGAGCAGATCACTTACTGAGGACAGTGGGAGAGCAACCAGATTTTTATGCTAAGCATGCATGGGTTTTCAATGGATTTATATCAGGAGAGAAACCTGAAGTGCCATGCTGTAAGCACAGTTTCAGTTACAAGAACAGCTCAGTCTCTCCCAGAGATGACAATAATGTATTTGTTTACAGCAAGAGTTAAAACAGTCTTTTCTACTATCACTGCTACAAAAATAAAAAAAGTTTGAGAAAAGTAGAAAATTGAGCTTTTCTGTCTAGTAAAAATTTTTTTACTTTTACAGATGAGCTACAAGCATCCATAAAAATACTCAGTGTCTGAGATACAGTGGTATAAAGAAGCTACCATTTCAAAGATATAAACAACACCAGAACCACCACAAAACATCAAAGAACAAGGAATGAAATCTCAGAGCTGGATAGTGATATTTAGATTAATTGAGTGTAATATTAAATAGAGAACATATAGAGAATGTCCTTTAAAGCAGCTTTAAAGTTTTTCCAGTCTTCTATCCATCTGGACTTCTCCCACGTCAAAAAAAAAAGCATGACTCAAATCACACAATTCCTGACATGTACGGTATGCATTAGACTAAACTCACACAAGTACAAGCCATGCACTTTAAAGGCAGAGCACACTACTCTGCAGAACTAAAACAAAAAAATTCTCATAAAAACAAAGCTATGGCACATGAGAACTTTAAGCAATCTCCTTCCTATATTCTGAACTTAACAAGCACTAATAACAGAGTCTAAGAGTAACTTCAGAGCTCCAGAAAACAGTATGGGCCAAGGTCTCTTCTTACCTTCATCACAGAAACATACTGATGCCCACGTACTTGGACCCAGTGAAAGTTCAGTGTAGCTTAACAAGATAAACCATCACCTAACTTACTCCATCAAGGCAATAAACAAAGAAGGGTCATGTTTCAGTAAACAGTCTCACTGGCTACACCATACACTTAGGTGTGTCTTCTACAGGATTCTGAGGTTGTTTGTTTTTATTTAAAAAACATGAATGCACTGAGCCTGCAAAGTTGAGACTTTTCAAGAGGCTTTTAATGTAAGCTTAGCTCTGCAAATCTGTATATTAATCTGGTCACATAAACAGTAGAAATTGGTCAAAGCATACAAACTAGGGAGAACATCATGAAAAATGTAGAGGATAATGCAGGATGCCAATCTCTTCTTTCAACAAGAATTTAGTCATGCTGTGACCTGGAGGACAAGATCACAGGTATAACAAGTAGGTGGTAATGGGGCTTTTTTCTGTAAAAGCAAACCACAGCAGCAGTAGTGACACCACACCACCAGCTAATGTGCAAGTTTGTGCTTCTGACATTTAAAACTGATAGGCATCCTGCCAAGACATCACAGGTTGGAAGCCCCTGCACTTTGCCAGTCCTTACTGGGTTAAAAGGGGCACAGGAATTCTGCTTAAATTTCTAGGTTTTCACTTAGGCATGCTCTCATTTAGCTCTCTTCCTCTCCTAAAGCCCTTTTCTCTCTTTTTTTTTTTTGACCCTTTTTAAATTATCTGTCCTCTTCCCTGCAAAATTCAGCCTGGGGTGTTTCTGTTTCTTCTTCCCAGAAAAGAGTGGAAAGGGAGGGAAAACAGCAGTCCTTATACAGGTTACAGGCTTTTTGAAGTGTAGCAGTCTGTCCCTGAACACTTTAGTCGACTACTCTGTTCCTAATAAACTGACCTCTGAAGGTCATTAGCTGGTTATTGTCACCAAGACAAGCTTTAACAAGCTCTAGCTCAGCTCTAGGTAAAAGTTAATGAATGCTTTACACCCATTTCTCTCTTCTGGTACCAAGTGGTGACATTAACAGAGATTAATAGTTATATACCTGCTCCTACCCCACAGTCTCAGCATAGACTATGTATTTAGGCCAGCCCATAACAGCTGCATTGAAACAAAGAGATGTGCTCAGCTACAAGCAATGAATATAAATGGTGCTGCTCTCCAGTGACCTGCACAAACTGCTCTGCCTTCCCCCAAACAGGGCAGGGCAGTGGCAGCACAATGCCTGGTAAAACTTGGCCATGCTTCAGCAGACTTTTTTTTTCAGGGGGAAAAAAGAAATTCATCATTGCAATGTCCCCAAAGCTTAAGGTTCCTGCACCAAGTAACAGAACAACTATATCATCCCAACAAAACAGCATCAATATTGACAGTGGACCACGTCAGCAGTGAGGAGCATTCCATCACATCAGCCAAGTACTGCAGATTTCAGGTAAGGGCTGGCCGGCCCTTTTTTCAGGGGTGAGCTGACTGTAACCTCTCTATCACACTAGCATGGGGGGAAAAAAGAGAGAAATCTAACTCGGTGCATAGTCTAGATACTGTTGTACATAAGCTGCATGCCACTCCAGCACGTGATGGACACATTGTGCATAGCATTGTTATCTGGGCCTCTAAAATGCATGGTGATACCCAACAGGCTTGAAAGAAGTGACCAGGCTTATACTTTCATCAAGGGGAAGACATGGAAGTGTTTCAAACATTCACCACCTCGTGAGAATCCAAACCAGTAGAGTAGAGGTTCTCACCTCCCTCTAACCTTGCCATCTAAAATGTCACCAGACAGTGAACAGCCCAGGCTTACAGCAGCGGGATTGTGATGGGAGTCTGAGCAGCTGACATTCAAATTATTTGCTGCAAGAGGGTTGTATCCCCAGTATATCCCCTTCTTTCCTGTAGGTATCAGCTGCTCTGAGGCCTGAGGACTGTGTTACACTGTACAGATGGCCCCTATCTTGTTCCTAACATATGCTGTGCAGCTATGTACAAATAGTCAGATAGCGTACAATATTTCATTCAGACCTTGAACTATTTTGATAGCATGCAAGGTGGCAAATAGCACGAGGTAGGCTAGAGTGCCAGAATTTCCAATACTTTCTCCTCTTGAGGAAAGCACAGGCATGGCCCCAAGCTCAGGATTCTCCCATTTCATTTTCTTCTATTTGGCTGAAGGACTTGCTTTCCTTACTCAGGTTAAAATTCAGCCATGAATACTCCCGATACCAAAACAAGAGTTTTTCCTTAACTTGTTAGGAATTTGTCTGTTACATAAGCTGGTAATATTATAATGCAAATTGTTAGACAACTAGTGCTGCATAAGGCAGACAAAACACTGGACTAAGCCTCACCCTCTTCTGTGAGATCTCCAAAGCAGAGGTGCTACTCTTTCAGCAATCCATCACAGTGTTTCACACAATCTTTCCTGTTAGATCAGATAAGAAAGGAAATTAAAATACATGGTGACCTTCCTTCCAATGGTTTGAAACCATTAACTAAAGTTGTCATCCTGTGCATCACAGGCTTGATGAACAGATCCACAACAGGATTTATGTTAGAAGACCTGTTGCATTTGGCCTTCTCTAATTGAAGAGCAGTTCTAAACCAGATTATCTCTCTAGTCTTTCTCCTCTGGAAAATCTCCAGGTCAACCATATTTTCTGAGGTGTACCGCCCAAAAACTGGATATATCACTCTAAGACCTTGATAACATTGAACAGAATGGGAATGCATTCTGTATTTTGCAGGCAATCAAAGTGTTTGATACGTTTGCTTCCTTCCCATGCCCAAAAGTACAGCATGACGCTTCCAATTCATATCACATCCCAAACTCCATGATTCCCCATCTCCTTTTCCAGGAAGCTTTCTGAACCATCCATCACATATTTGCTCCATTGATTGTCCCAACTGAATTTAACACCTTACACTTCCATCTCTAAATTGCAGGGTCCTGCACCTGTATCAGGGCAACCCCCAGTATCAATACAGGCTGGTGGATAAAGGGATTGAGAACAGCCCTGAGAAGGACCTCAGGGTACTGATGGATGAAAAGCTGGACCTGAGTTGACAATGTGTGCTCACAGCCTGGAAGGCCAAGTGCATCCTGGGCTGCATCAAGAGAAGCACGGCCAGCAAGTCAAAGGAGGTGGGTTCTACCTCTCTACTCTGCTCTCATGGGACCCCATATGGAGTACTGCGTTCAGCTCTGAAGCTTTCAGCACAGGAAAGACATGGACCTTTTGGAGTAGATCCAGAGGAGAGCCACAAAAATGATCAGAGGGATGGAACACCTCTCCTAGCAAGACAGGCTGAAAAAGTTGGGGTTGTCCAGTCTTGGAGAAGAGAGGGCTCCAGGGAGACCTTATTGTGGCCTTTCAGTACTTAATGGGGGGTTATAAGAAAGATGGGGACAAAGTTTTTAGCAGGGCCTCTTGCGATAGGACAAGGGGTAACAGGTTTAAACCAAATGAAGGTAGATTCAGCCTAGATATAAGGAAGAACTTTTTTACCCCGAGGGTGGTGAAACACTGGCACAGGTTGCCCAGAGAGGTGGTCGATGCCCCATCCCTGGAAACGTTTGAGGTCAGGTTGGATGGGGCTCTAAGCGACCTGGTGTAGTTGAAGGTATCCCTGCTCATTGCAGGGAGGTTGGACCTTTAAAGGTCCCTTCCAACCCAAACCATTCTATGATTCTAAATTCTATCCTTATTTCTGATTATATCCCGAGTTTATTAAGACTGAGGGATGAGCTTAGCAATAAAACCAGTCTGCTTGCTTCTAGCTTTGCTATTAAAATTGTAGATAATAGACTAACTTAGTATTCCATTCAAAAACCCTGTGAAACCTCATTTGAGGTCTTTGTTGGGTCAGATATCAGATTAATTTTCTGGGCATGATTATCCAACTGGTTTGGCTTTTCAACCTGTAATTTAATTTACATGCATATTTGCAAAAATTGTGATGCAAGAGAGTAGCAAAAGCTCTACTAATCTCAAAATGTGACATCTAATGTGTCTCCTTTATCCACTGGCTAATTACTCTGTCACAAAAGGGAACTGGGTTGAACAAATAGACCATGCTGGCAGCTACTCATCTCTTTGATGGTTTTCCAGGAGCTTACAGATGGTTTGATATTTTTTTTCCCCCCGTTCCAGAATTTTTTCTCTTAATTGAGTTTGAGCTGACAAGTCAATGATTTCACAAATTCCCTTTCCTTACAACCTACCTTTTTTCTTATTCTTTCATACTCCACCAGTTTGGTTTTTTTTACACTTTCTCAAAGTCATACAGTTACAGCTCTGAGAATGGAAACTTAGAGATCCAGCTGAAGAAGAGAGAAAGCTCAGTAAGCCCAGACAAATTTGTCTATATTGACCAAAAGAGGGCCAAGAACCCTTGGGCTTCAAGGCCAGATGGCACAGACCGATTCATATCCACACAGCTAAAAATCAACTGCAGAACACAATCATTAGATCCAAGTTGCAAATTATTAATAGCCAGCCCTGGCTCAGAGCAGCTCTGACATGCTTTGGCTCTTATTAATCCCCACATCTCCGTAGGTGGCCACGTGCACTTCACTCCATTGGTGAAGCAGCCAGCAGGGTATGAAACCTTTCAGCACACCTTGTTCTGTGCTTGCAGGCTGGAAATCTGTGCTGGGCACCAGGTGTGACAACGTCCTGCTGTCTGCCACGAAAATTCTGCCTATTCCTGCATTTTCTCATTATGCTTGCCAGACATCTTTAAATGCCTTGTATGGCCCATCCGTAGTCCTACCTCATTCTTCAGGCCAGAGCCAGGCAAGCTGCCCTCAGTTAGGGGCTCCGCAACAGATTCATTTCATTCATATCTGGAGTTCCCGTGGGACTTTCTAGTTTGGAGCAATAGCAGTGCTCCTAAGACATGGTCTTCCTGCCTGGAATTAGAGGTAGTTGCTGGGAACACTGTCTGTACACAGTAAAACACCAAATGTTGCTTTCTGTCTCTAACCGCAAGTCATAGGTCCAGTTTGCAACAACCACTGTCTCAGTGGAGTGTGTGTCTAGCTGGTTCACCACCTTGTGGTCAACGCTGAGGGACAGCCTAGTAATTCATACCACCAACAGTGCTCCTAGTGCCATTGCCTGCTGCACAACCCAAATGGCTCATCAGCATCCTCATGCAAGACAGAAGGATCACAGCAGGGTGGGCCCCCCAGTTCCCATATACACTGCCCAGCCTCACTGGCACAGATAGCCATGCACACTTGTCTTCCTCTTCTAGTTCCAGAACCAGAGGTAGCAACTTGGGTGTTGCATATTCCCATCAAAACCCTCACAAGCACTTAGCAGTATCCACTCCCCTCCCTCCCCAAACACAACTCCTCCTCTGTCTGTGCTTTGCCTTCCCACAGTGCTATATGCATCAAATGGATTATATTCATGCTGACAGTCCCTACTAGTAACTCTTCTTTTTCATGAGTCACGCTGACCACTGTTATAACTGAGGGTCTGCGTTCTTATCCCCACTTCTCTATTCTTCACATATAACCTGCTACCGCTTTTCTACTCGTGCTACCCCTACACAAGCACCTGCCAGCAGCCCACCAGCAACAGTCTGACTCCCCAGCTGAAAGGCTATGACACAGCTTTTAGCAGCTTCTCTTTGCAAATAGTCTTTCAAAAAAATCCATTTCATGACCACAAGGAGTGGGGGAAAAAACCCCGCAAACCACCTTTAGCTGCTACTTAAATAGATATCATCCATGTGTGCACGGGGACAAGTAAGTAAAAAGGAGGTATTCCATCCTTCCCAATTTCTTTTTCAGCAGCCTGGAGCTTCAGTCCCACCTGGCCAAGTATATCAGCACTGCCCAGCTGCTGATGGCTCAGGAGATGTCAACACCCACATACCTAACCAAACTGTTCTGTCTCTCAGAACAGCCAGTTCTCTTTGGAGCAGGACCTTGTGTCACAGAGGTGGTCTGTGCTGGTATGAGCAGTACTTTTCCCAGAGCTCCACTAGGAGCTGCTTCCCTCATATCAGTCCCTGAGCATCATTTCAATAAGGGAGAGCAAGCACAGAAGCCATCACGTCTCCCTACAGCTCTGCTCAGGATTCTGCTGCCATGCTAGGTGGCAGGGTCAGTGCTGATGACGGGACCAACACAATGGAGCTTAGGCTTTCTCCTTGCTCCATCACCCAAAAATTTTGGTAAGAAATTCGGGATCCAAAATAGTTTTTCTCTTTAGAGCTCCTAGCCTCAGAAAGCATGGTTATACACAGGGGTGTTCTTCTGGCCAAGTAGCCATGAACTCAGAATAGTTTGCAGAAGTTTGCAGATATAAGCACAATCAGCATTTATCTTCCCATACCTCAATGTATACCATTGAGCTGTACCTTGTTCATCCTGGTCCTCAGAGGCCCACCACCTCTATGCAAAGGAGGGAGGCACTGGCAGAGGAAAGTACACTGGATTTGCACATGTGGGAGTTGTTCTGATGGCGTCTGGGCTGCTACAGGCCAGAGGATACCAGAGATCACGCTAACAAACTGGACGGTGCTGATGGTTGTGATCCAGTGCTTACATCTGTGTCATGGAATTGTGTTATTCAGTTGTACAGGCATCGCCCGTGACTAACTCATTGCTCAATAAGACAGTACACTGAGCAGTAAGCTACCAATTAAGAAGCAGACCTCGTCTTTCTGCCAAAACCAGCTCCATTCCAAGCCATCAGTTATCTCTTGAAGAACAAGTTAAACTGAGACTTAGAAAACCCATATGCAATTCTGGACATTAAACAGGATTTATTATTTAATTAAACTGCTGCATCATTTAGGTAGGGCATGCATATCATCATCTAGAGATAATTACCAAAGCAAGAAGAGATACTTTCTTACAAAAAGCATGATAGAATTGGAAGAGCTCCTATTTTAAAGGCTTGGTGCTACCACATATGACTACTAACAAACGCACAGGTAGACTCTACTGGAAGCACCACATTTAAGAGTCCATAGTCTAAGTCAAAAGAGCAAAATTATGAAAAATACTAATGATTAGCCTCTTTTCTTAGCTTCTCTGCTGACCAAAAGTGTAACTGCTATACCATGGTAATAACAAAAACCGAATGCTGATTTGGAGAGTTAGAGTCTAAGCAGTCCTTCAACAAGTGTTTCCCTCATACTTTTGGCCCACTGACTCAGGTCTCTAACAGTAAAGTTGTTTGTATTGTTATTCCTTGCACAATGCACAATCATTATGCAGGCAAAAATAGAGAACCAGAAAAATTGCCACTGAAGTCCATCTCTGCACACAGATTCCGCAGCATCATCATCTCAGTCAGGCCCTCGTTAAGCCAATTGAACTGTCAGAAGGTTTTGAGTTGTCATAGCTTGGGTTACAGGTAACACAAAGGTCTTAACCATTAATGCTAGAGTTGTTTAGTGTCAATAGCATAGAAATTTTACCCATACCAACTGCAGAACCCACATGGGCCAGGCTCATGATTTGGCTGCTTTTCCTTTATTGTTTATAAACAACTGGGAGACTGCCATTGCACCAAACTACTGCCCAGTATCAGCCACACAGGCTTACGCATTGCTGCTGCCACTTCTATAGTAGAATTTTTTTTCCACCACAGAAATTCAGGACTGTTGCCAGAATCAGGGAGCCTTCCTACCCAGATATCCCTTGCAATGAGAGATAACAGCAGTCATTGTATCTCTTGGTATAAGTCATCACAGAGCAGGTGTGACATGCCACACCTGCTAACAGCTCTGTTGTCAGACACACAAGGCACCAAGGGGCTCCTTTGCCAAAACTTTCTCAAGAACAGTTTATCTAATGCTAACTTCAGCTTCGGGTGCGCATTCCTGGCACAGCTAATTCCACAGAACGCTGAGGTATTGTGATAGCTACATCAACTTCCAAGTGAGTGAAGAACTTAATGATGGAACTACCTTCACCAAAGAGAGCATTTATTATTATTTCATTTAGAGACATCATCAAGTGTGCATTGCCCTAGAATATGCCTTCCTTTGAACTAAGGCTGCAATGTGGCCAATTTTACAATAGTTCCAAATTTTCTCCACAGAAAATTCCAGCTAGTGTGATGTTTTAACTTTTTTTTCCAGAATGGTGTTTCACTTCTTCCAAAATACATTGTTATTTATCCCCCGTCAAAATCATTTCAAGTATAAAATGTGTAATTCCCAGAGAAAACCCACACCAGATTGTCCTGCAGAGAATCTGGATGCTTTATCTTTGCTGGGATGCAGAATGATGCCAAGTTTCTCCCTCCCTCCTGCAAAACATGCTCAAAAAATCCACCCAAACACCAAGCTGCCATCCTTCATGGGTATGTACTGTTGGTTCACGTAGTACTCCCAAGAGTGGCCAACAGCAGATGGTCTGGTGGGGAGGGAATGAGTACAGAGACAATCAATTTTTGTAAAAAGGCTTGCATAAAGTGCACTCTTGTGCTGACACATTTGGCATTTAATTTACAGACAAAACAAGCTCTGTTTTATAGGTGAAGTAGGGCTCTTCTTGAGGCATAGTCCTTCCAGAGCCTGCAATCACCTACTTCTCAGAAGTACTCACATACAAGACATAAGCTTAACCTAGTTAATTCAAAGCTGAACAGTCTCCCACATCTTTCATGAGATCATGTAATCCATATACACTATTTTTGCAGAGTATGTTTCCATGAAGTGCTCTTTTTAGTACAGATGGACAGACTGACGTCAGACACTTGGGCCTCACTAAAGCCTTTCTAGTATGCCCAGGATATCTAGAACTCTATGAATTTTTCCATCAAGATGTGCAATTAAATTTATGTGAATGCAGCATTTTCAGTTCAAAAAAAAAGTTACATCTCAGGAAGGGTGATAACTCCTTCCTAAGACAAAAACCGTCTTAGCTAATGTCTGCTTGAAGACTGCTAGTGGACCCTTCATTCTACTAAAATACCTTAAAACATTTGGGTAAATGAAAAAAGTCCTCAACAAAAACAGTGCTCAGTTTTGGTTTCTGTTTCAAGTGTGATAATTCATTTTCTTTAAAATCTTTTTTGCTTTTTAATATACAGTAAGATTTCATCAGCTACATAAGAGCTAATGAGAAGTCAAAAATACTTCCCTTTCCACACGTCTACTTTTAACAGAGTTGGCTTTTGTATAAGGCCAAATAGAACAAAGTAGGAGTCCACACCTCTAACATTTTCCCAATGAAGGGGAGACTGGCATAACAGGAAAAAAAGACCATTCAGATAGCTACCCATTTTCATTGTATTTACCGTTTGCTTATTAGTGGAAGCCTTATAGTGTTTGTCCTTGAAAATACCAAAGTCAATAAGAGCCAAACACAACAATTAAAGTAAGTTTATCATTTATCTCTTCCCAAAGGGCTTTTGCCGTTTGTTATTTAAGTCTTTGGAATAATCTCAGTCTTTTTGAGTAAAAGAGAGGGAAGAGAACAAGATTGTTCTTTTTTGTTTAGACATACGAGTCTTGCCGTGGATCATCTTGCCAAACACAAGTTCTTGTTAAACTTTTGCTATACTACAGTAAGAGCCCTTTAGCTCCAGATATATTCCCTCCATAATGGCAGTTATACTTGGATTGTCTCTCAAGACTGGTTAAAACTAGACAGCTCCCCAGTGTTCCCCATAAGGCCACATTTTCCAGGAACTGGAACGTTTTGGTTTTTTTTTTTTTTCTTTTTATAGTTCTCACCTGATCTACTGAAGTTTCTGATATGCTTACAAAGCAGCAAAACCCATACATAGAGGTAATGAAATACGACTACATTCTACTTCACAAATGGATCTTGGAAGTATTTCAACACTCCTTACTCATTTTACTTTGATTCCTAGAGACAAGGGCAACATAGAAAAACATAACAAGAGTTTTGAAGAGCATCCTTTACCTTATGATCTGCCATTTTACATTCAGAGGGACTCTTTCAGACCTTCTGCTTAGGCAATTAATGCTGAGGTATCCATAATGTGAAGAGAATTTAAGAATTTTTACCTAATGTTGCAAAGCTTACGAGCAGCAGAAACAGAACTTCTGCATCTTCTGAACAGCTTTGCATCCTTCTCAGATACAGAGGGATATGGGATGTATCCCTATATTTCATCACCACTCGAAGTACAAGCAAATAGCCTCTTTCTCAGTTCCAGATACAACATACCAAAAATATTAATTCCTAAAGCCAGTTTCCATTGAGGGAAGCAGCAGCTTCTAGCACCATTGAAGATTTACTGTTCAGGCTTCATTACTTCCAAGAAAAAATATCAAAAGAATCATTGTGTCGTCTGGGACACAATCCCCTCCTAGACACCAAGAGGCAAGGCTGGAGCCTCTCTTCTCAGAGGCAAGTCCGTTATTTTTCTTCTGACTCACTCTCCAAAAAAATCCTTGAACAACCAGGATCAAAGGGATACTCAGCCTCCTGACAGCCAGAGTTCTTGTTTGCTCAAGAGCGAGATTAGAGCGAGGTAAATTACTTGTGATTAAAAGTGTTTTGATAGAAGTGGACAATGTTGTAAGCAGCATTAAAATAGTTAAATACTTTAATCACCATTATGGAAATATAAAATCAGTTAAACATGTAAATTTATGTTATCTGATAAATAGCAGCAACAATTCATTCACCAAAAATAGCAAAGACTCCAAAAAGACTGTTAAAAGGGGATTAAGACAAACTTGCAATGGCATTGTGGAAGTAAATAATCCATAATAGAAGGTTCAAACACTAGTTTCAAATATCATTTGAAAGATTTAAAAAGCATAGTGGTTTGTTCCAAATTTTAATCTCTATCATCTTCAGTAGCATTAGAAATAGCAAGAAGTATACCTTAATAAGTTTTATTCCAGTTGCCTTGAATTCCCATAATGTTCATTTGCACTGTAGAATTATAAATGAGTATTCTTGTTTCATTAATATGAAGAAGGCCCAGTCCATCAAACAGTCAGGCAGGTTGCTGCGACTGCACAAGAAAGATCACGTCCCTCTCCTTCTCACCGTATACAATTTGACTTCACAGTTGTTGGAACACGAAGTTACAGCAAATGAAGAAAATCCTCAGATGCTGGCAAGCCACAATAGTTAATTGAAATGGATTGGATTTGAAATTCTAGTTCTCCTGAATTATTTGATCCTTACACCTATTTTATTTAAACCTGAGGCAGTTATCCTCCCTTCGTTTCTTCTAGCAAATCAATGTAGACAGCTGTTCTTTATATTCCAGTGAACAGCACCAGACACATAGTAAATATGTAGAGCAAGCATTTTGGAGGATTATACAGGTCAATATATTTTGACTTTTGTAATATGCTGCTGAATCATAGCAACAGGCATTAGATTAAGGAAGATGTAGAGAGTATGCCTAGTGCATTTCTGATGAATTCTGGATATCTGTTCATTCAGTTAAGTAATGAAAACCAAACAATATTTCTTAACTTATTTACAGATGCCACAGCTGGACCCTTCTTTTGCTTATTAAATTCCTAAATCAAGTAGACTACGAGAGCTAATGATCTAAGACAACACAGAATCAAATACAGTAGTTTAAATGTTTATTAGCTTTGTCATTAGACCTGTTCAGGCTTCTGATGGTTTTTCAGAAAAAAAACACACAATGATCTCCCACACGTCATTTATATTTGGTGATTACCGTATTGCTCAGACAGACAAAATATCAATATAAAGCCTAATTGAACAAGACAAATTGCATGTCAGACCTGCTGACCTTTTTAGAGTTACCTCTGTAATCTAATGTTCCTACTGGCATTGTCATCTTCATAAATACCAAGACGTACCAGAACTAATGAAAAACATCCTGCAAACCAACGAAATCTGCCTTTCAATCTGCTGAAATTCAGTTTTGAGACAAAACAGCACAGTATTAAACCACATATATGAAAAGCGGCACTTCTAACAATTTTGTAATCTTACAGGTCTCATCTATTAGCACCTACATCTTCATAATTACATCTCTTCACTTCTGATTAACTGGCTCAAACAATTTAAGTAATCACAACACCACAACAATGGAAACCTGTCATGAAACCTATACTTAACTCCATTCCTCTAATTACATTTGAGGTGCCTAATCTAATGAGGTTCTCACTCTGAACACTTCCATTCAGTAAGGTCTGAGATTTATCCTTGGGAAAAACAGGGCTGTGTTGTGACCAAGTTTCCCAAAAGGAAAATAACCTGCTCAGCTCTTTAAAAAAAAAATTAAAAAATTACTTTGGCCTAAAAGCATAACCCTTGCAGACTACTGGCAAGTAGGTGTGAATAAGCGGACAGAGAAGTTGAATGAGAGGTAATTTAGAACTATTTGGTCACTCAATGCTTACATTTTGAGGTCACCAAGGGACTCATCAACATATGAAATATTACCCAGGAATACCAAGTGAATTATTTGCTTAAGCATGCATGAAATTAAAGTAGAAATCACACTGTAGAAATTGGAATGCATTTGTATGGAGGAAGAGTAACTGCTAGGTTTTTCTATTCATAAAATTACATTCTGGTCAACATAAATAATTATGAAGAAATGTATCACTGAGTGGGTACTGGACGTAACTGAACAGAGTTTTGAAGTCATAAGGAGTGATGAAAGGGTGCAGGGAAGGAGGTGCAAGGTACTTTTTTGTTTATTTTTTAGTAGTATGCAGGTTGTCAGTTAAAAAAACTCCACTCAGGATCATTTAAAAGAAATTATAATCAACTCATTGCTGTTTGGCAGCATGTACACAATGAATCTGGTAATCTGCAGCAGCCCAGCAGGTATTTGTAACAGCTGAAATACAGTGGCCAGACAACCTGCCAGCACTTTCCTGGAATTCACAACAGACTCAAAGAGAGCAGCTTGTTAACTTGGTCTAGTAATGCTTCTGCTGCAGCTATTAACAAGTATTTTCTTCTCTGGTAGGATGCTGCTGGGTCTCTGGTACTGGAGCTGAACAGCTTTTCCTACCGCATGAGCAAAGTCAAACCATCTGTACCCAACTTTTTGTATTAATGACATTTGTAGAATTTGATATCTTAGATAGCAATGAAGATTTAGAATAGAATATTTTAGTTTGAAGGCACCTACAAGGATCATCTAGCCCAACTGCCTGACCAATTCAAGGCTGAACAAAAGTTAAAGCATGTTATTAAGGGCATTGTCCAAATGCTTCTTAAAGACTGACAGGCTTGGGGCATCCACCATCTCTCTAGGAAGCCTGTTCCAGGGTTTAACAGATGTACCTCAGATGGATCTTGTTTGAAATAGCTAGGGGGTGGGAAGGATGGGCAGCAGAGCAAGCAGCATTTGCTTGAGCTCATATGAAAAGGCAAGGTTTCTGCTGAAACAAACCAACCACTGAATTAAGCTGCTTAAAATTAATGACACTTTTAAAGCCACTGCAATCCTCAAATATACCTGTGTGTGTTATTGTCAGGCAGACCTCATGTACCCTCTTTTCCTCCTTAAATTGTAGCAAATTTGTTCTAATGCACGCTACCTAGGTTTAAAGCTTAAATTACATTTCATTAAAAACCCTGTTTCCATTATTTATCACAAAAACAAATAATAAAAAGTAAAAAAATCAGGTATATGTTCATGAAAGAACTAGTTGTCCATAGTCATGATTTGTCAAACATGACAAAGTCTAATTATTTCATTTCATTGATTTCTTTCCTTTGTTACAAATAAGCAAGTAATTATTTGTACAATAATTAGTCCAGAGTGAGGTTCTGGAAAAGAGTTCAGTAAAAGTGTATCTACACTGCTGGAAACTGCTTTTGAACAACTCAGGTGTTCATTTCTCAATGTTTGAGCACAAGGGTTTGGATCTAAGTTGATGTTAAATAATTCCAATACTCTTTTGAGTGGTCTTACAGGCTAGACTTATTTAAAGTCAGTAAAGATAACATTGTTTATATCCTTGAACCCTGTACATAAAATATTAGCTAAGGAGCCCTTTGTAGGTGCCTTCATTCTCATTTACTGAGGGCAGTTACATCAGTAAATAATACAACAGAAGCAAACTTTGACTTGAAATTCCCTACAGTGGCTGAGAAGGAAAAAATGAACTGTTCCTTGTGCACATACACAGTTTCTTGTAGCCTTCCTTAAGCTTCCATCTTTATCACTGCTGGGAGAGAGACCATCTGTCTGATCCATATTACTGCAGTCCAGTCTAAATCAACATTGCTGTCTACAGTAACTCAAACAGCTTAACCTGTAAATCTGAGCATAACTGTAATCTGTAACCAGCATAACTAAGAAAATTCGTATTAGACAGAAGCTGCAAAATGCCACCTGGAAACCGTGTGTGATAATGCCTCCAGTAATGGAGAGATGCACAATTTTGTTTTAAAGTCCTTATCTACATTAACTTGTACTATTTGTTCCCAAAGATATTTTTCTTCAAAGCATAGTTTCTCCTGTATCTGGTAAGCAGAACAGAGCCCTAATATCTCTGCAAGTGTGGCTACTTGGTAAATATTCACTGATTTGTTTTGATTAGTTTTAATTTGCATGATATTCCAGCTCTTTGAGCAGAGTGTTATCAAATTAATTTATGTTATTAGTTGATTAATAATCATATACCATCCCCCTTCAACATGTTTTTTAAATGAAGCATTCCGTTAATAATTTTAATACATACCAAATACTTGCCTGTAGGATCATCAATAATTAATACTCTGGTGAATCATAATGCCCCTGAACAACATTCAGGCACATGAAAACATGCATGAGTAAGTATTCTCTTTAATAACCTGGCTCTACTCAAAGCCCTGCAAACTCATTCTGGACTGAAAGTCAATTTCCAACCTTAAACCAGCATCAAGTGCAATGACTAAATCCCACTTACAGAACTCAAGAATGCTGGCAACAATGCACAAGCTTGTGCATCAATAAGTATGATGGTTTCATAGTGCAAGGAGCCACAGGAAAATGAAAGAACAGTTCGGCCTTGCAATGCAGTCTAATCATGGACACCCAGGACATATTTCTCTTCAAGAGGCTCGTTATGAGTTTAAGCATGGGAAACAGCTGGCCAAGAGCAATTCTTGAGGAGAAAGCCTGAAGGTCATGCTCACGATCTACAGGTCAGTGCCAGGACATTATCTAAGAGGAGCACCATAATGGCGTGGATAAACAGGAGCATATCCCACAATTGTTTTGTTCAGCTAATATTTTCCCAGCGCAAAACTAGAGACTTATTCCAGCATCATTCAGTGTGAGCGAATGCTAGTGGGGTAGAGTCAGACTACTAGATGATCGGAAGCCTAAAAAGCATAAGGGATGCATAAAGGTTTGCTGTTACATAGCATTAGAAGAGACATATAAAGGACATCACAGCATTCTAGTAAGAAGCAGCAGTTAAAAACAAAAGAACCAGTCACTTCCCCAGCCAATTGCTTTTGCTCATTGTGAGTAAGCTTAAAATGGTGTGTAACTTTTTTTTTCCCTTTCAAGTTGTTTAAATGTGGAAATTCAAGTGAGTATTAAAAAAAAAGAAGTCTCACAAATGTAGGCAGATAACAAATGTATCTATATACTTCCATAGTTACAACTCTACAGCCAGTTAGAAGCGGCAGGCTTAATCTTGTTTTGTATGGAGAGGGTTCAAATCTCAAGAGGGTTAGAGCCTAATTATTATTTTCTTTTAAATGAAACAGATCATGAGACAAAGTGGTTCTGGAGAAAAGAAATCAGACCTGCAAATTTAATTTATTCATCTCTCCCAGCAGTCAGCTTCCCTACACAAAAGGGGATCAATATGTTTTCCAACATGAGCTATAGGCAGCACAGGGTAAAAATTGCTAAGAAACTGGTTGGCAATTGTTTCTCAACAAAAATAGATAAGTCCAAACTATAAGTGATTTATATTGAATACACAATTACCAAAAAAAGAAACGTTGAGAGGAATAAACTCCATTTCTAAATATTCCCAGCAATCTTTGGAGCTGTATAAATCATTATGGAAAACAGCACACTCAGAACTACATCTCTTCTCCCCCTAGCCCCATCAGTCTTGCAGCCAAATGAATATTCAGATATGCCATTTGACTTAAAGTGGTATTCTAGTTACAAAACTAAAACAACAAGCCTACTTGAATCCTTTAGCAAGATATAAAGTAGCATCTCCATTAACCCTCTAATTCGGGGCCTATTGTTTAGGCTTCTTCCCGGAGGAACTTGAAGAGACAAAGTATCAGACTTCATCATTTGTGGTTTAAGTGATATTCAAACTGAAGTGCAGAGAGGTACTACTTTCATCTATTTTGCTAAAAGCTATAAGTTCTCCTGCAAATTCAGCCTTTTCTTTGAAAGCCCTTTGGGTTTTACTGAAATAAGTGACTGAGCAGGAAGCAGTTTAACTAGTTTTGTAGAGCACTCTCCTCTTACAGAAGGAGTATCCTCTCCTCCTCAGTTTTTATTCAAAGACCAAGAAAATTTATAGAAACCCATGTAAAGCTGTATTCTTCATACTGTTTGCTTTCACAGTTTCTTCTCTTCTTTCTGTAGCTATGCATGCTACAGCCTGTGCCGGAACAAAACTTTGATCTTAATCAAAGAAAGATAGGAACTCAAGGGAAAGATGCAGAAGTCTTTACAATGTTTAGTTCGACTGCACTAAGCCCATAAGTCCCATTTCCATTTTTAGCTCAGCTGTTCCATTGGCTCCTTGTGGACTTATACATCAGATCAACTTTACTTAAAAGAGTTTTGGGGTAAAAAGTTCAAGAGTAACTATTCTACTCAGGTCCCTTGAGTTCTCAATGACATTCGGAAATTGGCCGCTGAGGGTGAGAGTCAGATCAGCCTACCAAATTAAACACATTCTCTTTTGCTTTTAAGAGCCCTTGAAAATGTTATACAATATTTTCCGCTTGGGCACACCAATCTGTATTTTACTTTAAAGGCTAACTTCCCTACTGCAGTTTGCTTCCTAGGCTATGAAGTTTTGCTATTTAATTAAAAAAAAATTAACCC
Source organism: Chionis minor (assembly GCA_013398295.1). NCBI lineage: Eukaryota > Metazoa > Chordata > Aves > Charadriiformes > Chionidae > Chionis > Chionis minor. The sequence continues at coordinate 2,709,270 of VZSF01002718.1, read as the reverse complement.
ATCAATTTAATGAATCACATGAGTATTGTTTAGCCTTGTAATACATTCAGTTCTCTAAGCCATACAATGATTAGACACTCAAAAAGTGGAAGTTAACACCATTCTATTTCTCATAATGATCAATTTGAGCAGCTTGTATCAACGTACCCGAAGTTTAATGAAAGAAACTCTTTTTAGCTGCAGTGTTGGCTGTTAGCCCCATATTATGCCTCTGTTAGCTAGGGACAAAAGGTAATTTAGCAAGTAAATCCTAGTTCAATTAATATAAATATGTCAGTCTTGGTATTACTTTAGCTTTGTCTGACAGCATTAGTTGCTACTTCTACATCTTCCCGAGCTGTCACGCTGAACTTCTGGCAGTCCCTCTTTGTAAAAGCAATCAGTTGGCTATCTCTTCCTCTCCCTTCAATGGTCAGTATTTCACGGAAAAGGAAGAGTCATTTTAAGTGAACAACCTGGTTTTGAGAAGAAATAGGAGATAGAACTCATTGTTCTCCATCATCAGGAGAAACAGATGCAGCTACTGCTATCAAAGCCCCTAAGCCCCAAAGCATATGACATCCTAGCTGGTCATTCACTGTTTTAAAAGAAAAAAAATATCAGGAGATAGCAACATTGTTCTTACAGTAAAGACTGTATTTGGACTATTTTGCCTGTTATTTAAATCATAGATACTCTAGTCAGACCAAGGACCCATCCAGTCTAAATACCATCCTCTTCACTTAAAACCTCTGTTGAATGCCTAGGGAAGAGCAAGGGCAGTGTATTTCCCCAGCACTCACAGCTTTCTACTGCTTTCAGCTTGCAGCTTCCCAACTCAGATATTTTTGTGCATTTAGCATCCCTTTGTGGATTTCTTTTCCATTAACTGCTCCAGTTTCCTTTCATGCCCCGAGTAAACTCTTAGCTTCTACTGCATCCTGTGGGAATGAGGTCCTGCAATGAGTCAGATGAACAGAAATGAACATCCACAGTTTGCAGCACATAAAGGAGTTTCAGACATCCCTACCATCCATGTTACAGCTACACTTTTTGTCATTGGCTTTCACCTTCCTCTGAGACACCAGAGATGAGCTGAGACAGGAGTCATACCTATGTTCTTCTATGAGCGCACCTGGCCAAAAATACCACTGAGAACACTCATGACATTTGCAGCACTTAAGTCCTGACAGTGGCATTAAAGCAAAGTTATTCCCATTTGCAATCTGAATGGAAAGCCACAGAAAAAAACATAATATAGAAAAAGAAGAGTTTTGGGAAGGGAATACATACCCGTCCTGCATGAATAATGCCATGGGGACTGGAGGGGGCAGACCATCATGCACAGATTAGTGCATGATTAGAAGATTCAGAAAAAGTCCCTTGTTTGGATGATCAGATTAGTCAGATGAGATCGAGCCAATTTACTACCAGCTGAAAGGCAACTGTAGTGACTGGTATTTCTACAGGCATACACTCAAATGAAAGAAGTGGTATGCAGCCACCTCTTCCTTACCTGCCTGCCCATCGCTCCTTGTGTACTAAACAATGTCCTGGCCTGTAGTCCCTATCCCAAGTACTTTTCCAACTTCCCAGAAGTTCATGCCAAAGAGGGAAAACAAAGTTACAGGAAAGCATTAAAGAAGGCAGGAATCCTGAAGCTCTTGATGGTGATTCAGACACAGAGAGCAGTGAAACAAAGAAAAGAGGATAAAAAAAAAATCAAAACTGAAAATTAAAGATAACATTCCTTTGTAACAATATCTGTTTAAAGAATAACTGATAAATTTAAGGAAGTTGTTATCCTATAAGAACAAAGTCTGCTTTTTTTTTTTGGAGAACAGTTCCTTTATCTCCCCAGTTATAATAAAACATGGAAAAAAAAAAGCCACAAAAATGGGATACACTGGAGTACACATCAGGCCCTCTTTTGAAGTAACTTTAGTCCATAAGAACTGTAAAATGGTAACTATTGGAAAGAGCAACATCTTTACAAAGACTAGTTGGTCACTGGAAGGGAACCAAGTTCTAATTGCATACTTAGGGTTTTCAGATTTGAATTGACACACCTGTTCAACAAGCCCATATAAGATGAGTGGGATAGCAGTAGATGCCTCAGATGTATTTCTTAGAGTCATCTCATGCCCTGATAGCACAAGCAACATAGTACTGGGTTGAGGAAATTCACTTAATTTATTGCCAGTCAATACAAGTGCCTGGTAACTGGTTTAGGTGTTGAAAAAATTAGGGACAGACATTTAAACACATACTAACATAAACACCTATCCTCCCCTTCCTTAAGCTCAATTTCTCTTGGCTTTGCTATGGGTTACACCTAGTCCAACCAGACTCCTGAGGTAAAGAGGCAATATGTGGCAGAGAAGGTGGGAGGGTGTGTTCTACCATGCAAAGTTTAATGGCTTTCCGGAACCTCTGGTTCCTGAGGGGTGCAGGCTGCCATCCCTCGCTCTGACATGGGCCATCATCCTCTCAGGAGCAGGACCTTCAGTGACATTTCTGCCGTGTGACACCAACAGTCCCCTCAGGGGTATGTTCCTTCTGATGTGGGTTGTGGTCCCCTCAGAGTTGTCCCTATCCTGGGTTGCCCATTGTTCCTTCAGCAGTGTCCCTTCTCTGGCCCACCATCTCCTCATTCTTACAACTAAACAGGATGGGACACTAAAGGGCTGATATTGCCCCAGTAAAGACAGGCTTCATCGTTCCCATAATATTCTGATTCAGTAAAGCACAAAGGCCCTTTCTTTCAAGCAGGAGGCCTCCTCAACCATTTTTAAACTGGGAATACCATATACAGGAGACCAGACAAAAAGGAGCTCATCTCCCACAGGTTATGACAGCTGTCCTGTGCTCACATGGTAACTTTGATGTGTGTTGGACATGTGTACTACCACTGGCAAGAAGGAGAGATTCCTGAAGAAACTGCCGGTCCATGCTGCAGAGTAAGCAACTGAGTACAGCAAACCATCAAGTTATTGTTTGAAAAGATAATTAATAGGAAAGAGAAAGAAGTGATGTATTCAAGATAAGAATCAACTAAAGAGAAGTAAAACATTTCCAAGCAGCACTTTCAGGTATTTCCTATTTCACTGAGCTTTCGTGCGTCATGCAGTAAACCTGCCAGTAAGCACGGGGCGAGTTGGCTAAATTTGTGTTAGCCCAGCAGCCAGCGTAGTTGCGCCTGGTTAGAAATTGTGGACAGCCAGTATCATTTAATAAAGATGATTCGTGTTTTGCTATTGTCTCCTTTTTGTTTAGCAGTTGCTTCAGATGTTTTTGGGGTTTTTTCTTTAGTTCAGAAAGAGGACATGTGCATTACAGGTAAGAACTTCACTCCTTCAGCTGTCTGGTTACTTGAAGTATTTTGGCTTCCTTTAAAAAAAAAAATTTCTTCCACCTCAGTTGCAGCTTTCTCGTTGCTCTGTTCTGACCTTCATTTACCAGCTTCAAGCTCAACAGCGCATGAGCCCCTCCACATCCTCAGTACCTTTATGCTCTGCCCCACACGCATGCCTTGTGTAGTTTTCTGAGATGGTTTCTCCAGCCCAGGCCTTAGTCAAGACATCAAAGTCTGTCCCATCAATTCACACCTGAATAAAGGCCACTACTTGTGGCACTGTCTTGCTTTTCAGAGCATTTCCCTCCCTCCGTAGTTGACTTGCTGCAGCATGGCTTCCACCAACCTCTTTTGGTGGTGGCCGGTCCTCATATTTTCCTCCCTGATCTTCTGTGGGCTGAAATGGGTGTTTCTAGAACACAAGGAAGCAGTGCCAGGAGTGGGGCAGACCTGCATCACTCACTCCATTTTCTGCTCAAGCTTTGCTTTAAGTGGGGGGTGTTTTGTTTTTTAAATCATCACTTTGCATTGTGACATTTCTGTCCCTCCTGCTCCACTCTTCTGAAACTGAAAATAGTCTCCGGTGCTTTACTCCCTTGGTGACAGGACTTGGCTCCCCAGCTTCTGTGTACTTTAATTGACTTGGAGGACTACCATGCACCTGGCTTACCACGGAAGAGAAATAGGGCTTTGTGTCCCTGGAAAGCTGCAGGTAGTGCTGCAGAGTTTCTTTTTTTTTTTCTTACATAGATTTTTGTTCAAGAACCCTTCCCTCCCCTCTCCTCTCCTCTTTCACATGCCCTCCAGTTCTGTTTTAGTTAGGACTCATAAAGCACCTGCTCTCTTATCAAAAAGAAGTTAAAAACCTTATCGTTGCCTTCTCAATGGGAAGTTACAGCACAGCAATATTAGTCATAGGGCAGAAATAACCACAAAGATTCATCTGTATTTCTTTACATTAAAATCTTGATGGAGAATGCCTACATGGATATTTCTATACTTCCAGAGAATAAAAGATCAAGAACCAAGAATACATGCCTCAGAAGTCATCCTGTTATTCAATCACCTCGGGCAACTCCTATCACAGTGTTTTCCTCTGGCTTCTTCCCACCACTTTCTATATTTTGCCTTTCACACCAAGTTTTGTGGAAAGGGGCATAGTCAAATTGTAAAAAAAAAAAAAAAAACCAAAAACCCCAAACCTCTGATTCTGAGTTCTGGCATCAACTGGGATCTTCAGGCACACAGAGCAAGTAAACCAGGATACTCACCAGGAAGAGCTCCTCTGCGGGAAAGGAAGCCAGGCAGCATTACATACCCCCATGCAAAAAACTAAAGCCGTTACACCATTGATATCAACTACAAATACTTTCACAGAATAAATGAAACTGTTACCAACTATGTTCATGCATCAAATTGATTTTATGTCTGATTACTTATTACTTGTAAAGCTATTGGACCTGGAATCTATCTGCACTTTTTTTTCCTCAGTTCCCCACTATTGTTTGGATAAAAGTTCATGGAGTATGAGAGAAAGCAACCTAAAGGCTGTTCTGAGGTAGAGATTGGAACCATTCACATAGCTGGGAGGGTGGTTACAGATGCAAGGAAATGGGAGCTCTGAAACATGGTTTCTCAAGAGCCACGGGACAACTTCACACACATTTTCCTCCTGCCTCCCCCTCATCCCTGATGAGGTTAGTGTGCTGCAAAGCTCCATCCAACCCCACAGAAGAGGGGTTTACCATTAGGAAGATGCTCTTGGAGTTTTACTCTTCTATCAGAGAGCTTCAACCAAATCAGGGAAGAAAACCAGCAGATTCTGAAACCCACTTATATCAGTCACTGCCCCTTTCCTTGATTCCTGTGAAGGTCTCTGCAACGCTTTAGGCAGGCAAGACCAGACAGACAGTGACTGATAGCTAGATGGGAGAAAAAGGGAGTCTGTCTTGTGGACTAAAGACCTGAGTTCATTTCTTCCCACAAGAGTGCCTGCTTGTACTTTGGCAAGTCAATATATGCTTTGATTCCTCAAGTGAAGGACAGTGATATTACATCACTAAACCACAAGAAGGCCAGAGACTTAAAGACCATAAACTCTCCGTATGTTCATGGGAAGCATTTAAGAGTTTTATGCAGAGAATTTCATGCACATACATCATCTTGTCTTTCCAATAAGTCAGCAAGCCTTTGCTCCCTCTTCACCTCCATGGACTGGAGGCACTGGCCCAGAGCTGGCTGTGCTGATCAGGTAGTGGCCTGCTTTTCCTTGGTGTGCCCACACCCAGGCAATAACCAAGAGAAGCTGCTTGACTGCAACATCTCCATCCTCCGCTAACTACAACAGGAGTCCAATTATGCTTTTCTAGTGTTGATTTTAACGCTCACAGATATCTCATGCTGCATTTCTTTATTAGCTGGATTCTTAAAAAATAGGTTGCATCTTCCAAGTACAAGCCCATGCCAGAGACCAGTCTCTTTTCCCGAAGGTATACTTGCACGATTATTTGTAGTTTATCCAGTTCAGTCACCTGCCTTTTCCTTTCCTCCTCTTCAGTAAACTCCCCTAATATAGGGCTACACTGCCTCCTGTGAGACTACATGATAACACAAATGTGAATTCAGTCATGGGACTCTGCACTAAAGACTTCCTAACCTGGCCACAGTATTATATTTGGAACTAAGAAGAAACAGCTACACACAGGAGCCACGCTCCAGGCTCTGCTCAGTACAAGAGACCTGGGGTTTTGTTCCTTACAAAATGCAGTGCCATGCAGAGATCCCAGCTCTAGTTCCAGTCTGAGTCAGTGAGACCACAACAAAACAGCCTTTGTCAGGTACTTCTGCTGCCCTACATTTACACAGGGGCATGCCTGGCTTGATCTACACAAATTACCTCAGAAAGCCCTATGCTTCTGAGCTTATCCTCCGACCCATTTCAGATGCATATATCTAGAGGGAAGGTGTTACAGTCCTCACTTCTCAACAGTTTCAATGAAGCAAGGTTTGAAGGCTGGTTCTCAGCACCTCATGGACCCTGGAAATGTGGCTTCCTTAGTTCTGTTTGATCAGTCCGATAAATCATGGCCACAAGGTTTGGAAAAGAGTCTGGAAGTGACATTGTTGCTGAAACTGTGGCATCTTTGGGATCAAGTTAGTCACTGAAAGGACTTTTCCAGAGATCCCGACTTGAATAGCGAAGCCTCATGTGTCCCATCCCCCCCACACACACTTTTTTTTTTTTAAATCCAAAGCTGACTGGGTCAGCACAAGAGTCTCCTTGGTTTCCAGTCTTAGCCAGGCTACAGACTGGAAGCACTGAGCGACAGGCACCACACAGTGATAATACCATCAGCGGTATGCACAAGAGAGTCAAAGTTGCAATGTCACTCTACAATAGATTCAGCAGACTGAAAAACAGCTTTTATGGAAAGCAAGCAGCAATTAATCCTGGGGAAAATAAAGAACATGTTATGTTCCTTAAATGAGTCAAATAACTTTTTGTTTTGGGCTGCATTTCAGTTCCATCAGCTGTTGCTAATTCACACCTGTTTATTCTAAGCTCTGCTTACAGTGAAATAACAATGGAGTCTGAATGTATTTATTTTATATTAGCCAGGATTCTTAGTTCTGGATTCTTTCAGATATCACCTCCCCTTCCACAAGCTTTGGCCCTGTTAAAAGCAAGTAATGCAATGATATTATGTAAATTTAACAAAATTGCAATTTTGAATTAGATTGTTGTGCTCATCAGCACAATCATCTCAGCCCCACTGTGCTGAAATACATGGGTAACCTCTGCAATGACTCATCTGGCTTCCTTAGGAAGGGGTCTATCATTGCATGATCTCTAGTGGAAGCCTTACCCTGAAGTAAAAAGATGCACATACAGTTACTAGGAGGTTAGAAGGAGGAAACATGATTCAGAAACCGAGATCCACAGAGCCTCTTGCAGGTCCTAGAACTAGTGGTAGTCCTTCCGCCTGTACATGGTATATAGCTTTCATGCAATACATCTGATTGAGCACGGCTCAGAGAGACTATCAGAATATTCAAAATAGTTTATATAAGGAGCCGATTAGATTAGGACTGAAATAGAAGAGGGGCACCTTGTAAGGTGTCAATCCTAGAGCTTCTCCCAAGACTCAAGTAAGCCATACAGCTTTTTGAGTCTGCAGTAACCTGGTGTTCAGTAGCTATGTTTAAATTCGTCAGAAATAGTGCAGAGCAACATCTGCCACCACTGGACATGCTGAGACCAGTGTGATCTCACACACTACCTATGAGCTATCCATTTGTTTTTTGTGTCACTCCTCCTGCACTGCACATTTGCAATGCAAAACGCAACTTCTCTCCTTCTCCATGATCCCACATGTAACTCCAGACCAGCTGTAGCAGGCATCTGGTTTCAGTGGACAGCAGATAGGAAAGAAACAACAGCAACCCAGTGGCAGAACTCTGCCTGTTTCAGCAATGGCCCCAGCTACAGTAGCACTTCTTCACTGCAGAGCGCCTCAGAAAGGACATTGAGGCATCTGCAAACTGGGGAAATAATCACGCAAACCAGCCTCCTTTTCACCCCAGAAGGGAACATTCTGTTCCACATCCTTTACTCTCTCTAGGAAAACAAAAACCAAAACAAACAACCAAAGGAAAATAGCTCTAAGCTCATAGGCAGTATCACCCTCTTGAAATCCTGAGTCCTTGGCAAAAACCGTAGAGCAATGTTCCTCCCATGACGCACCACTACAGACAACTTCACTCCGAGCTTGGCAGATTCTCCCTTCTTCCCCTCCTCCAGATTCTCAACTCATAACATTTCTTGACCTTTTTCATGTTTGGGGGAAGGAGGGGGAAGATGGCTCTCATTATGCGAGGAGTGTTTCACCCAAAAAAGGGTGGGATGTGTTTTGGTTCGTTACACAGACATGCGTGGTGGGTTTTTGTTTGCTTTGTAGCGGGTTGGGATTTTTTTGTTTGTTTGTTTTTAAAGTTTACTATGGTCTCACAAACATGATCTCATGGCAGAAGTCTCCATCATCTTGGCTGTGGCTCTTGGTAGCAGTGGAATCTATTAGTCACACAGAGCTGGATACTTTAGATAGCTTTCAGCACACAATGCTGGGATTTACTCTTTAAAAGGCAAGCTTCTTATAGAAGACATTAAGGGTTTTTTACCCAGGGCTTGGGACACATGGTGCTACTAAAAGCAACCCAGCATGGAACATGTGACACAAAGTTATGTCTGACATGACCCCCATGTTTCTTAGGCTACACAGGAGAAATCCAGATATTTGTTGCTTGAACAGTAACTTGAACACCCTGAGCCAGATCTCTCAAAGGGGAGACATCTTCACTCTTCCATTGCTGACATCTCCAGAATAATGATGCTGAAAACTACTTTCATTTCAGATCTTTATCTGTGAGAAAAATCTTCTACAGTACAAGAGGCACAGCTTTGCTAGCCTCCTTTTCTTGAATAATCAAGAAATAATGGCTCCAGACCTTGGACTTTATGGAAGTTGAACTTTACTCACATTGGTAGTCAATAACTTTGAAGTCAATAGCTTTACTCATGTGAGTAATTCTAGATACATACTCGAGTGCTTATACATTCAAGGTCTAAATTAAGATGAAGTACTTTGGCACTAAACATAAGGTCCCAACTAAACTACAGTACAGCGTAACTAATCATTTGTTGTACATTTACCACCAGAGAGAAAGGAGAGTTGAAGCACGTTCTGTTACTCTGATCTTAACTTCTTGGTTTTTATCCTTGAAAACCTAAGTAATGAAGAGCAACAACCTGCAGATACAATGGGCTAAATTACTCAGCCATGCAAGCCTACACACAGTTGTATTTAAAGAGAAGCAAGAGGGGTGCTTCAAAATACACATACAAAACAACTGCACCATAACCCACCAGCCTGATGTGATACCACCCAGATGTGCATATGATCAGAAAGGGGTTGGAGGCAAAAGAAAAAAAGAGGAAAAAAAGATACAGACCAATGAGTCTTTAAGTGCAAATAAATTTAAAAGAAAGTTAATGCTAATGAAATTGCATTGTAAAGTAGGAGAAAGTGTCTAAGCACTTTCCCCTACAAGTGCTGAATTCAAATATGCAGGCTGTAAGCTTTTTGCTATTCTTACTTTGCCTGATGAAAGATTTCTTTCAAGGTGTGCTACTAAGATGTCACTGAAGTGGTGTGTCTGGCTACATAAATGCAGGATTGGACCCTACCAAGTATTGCACGGTACCAAGTGCACCTATAGTCACAAGATGGATCAGTCAGTGGGGATAAAGTTATGCCTCAATTTTACTCAGCATTTTGTGAAGACTCCATCTCTTCTTATACTCCTTGGGCAGCTACATAAGGTGCCCAGCTGGTGCAAGTACTAGGAAGCCATCTACATCCCTACAAATAGGCTATTACAGGAATAGCTCAAACTTTTTCTGGCTCAGCTTTGCTAGATAAAGTGAGCTGCACTCCAGAAGGACACTGCAGCTTCAGCCAACCAGAAAACAAGACCCCTTCTTTGAAACCCGCTTCTTCCTGCTCCACCACCCCAGTGACTCAGGAGAGCAGGGTGTGCACAGCTCAGCTACACAGCCACCCAAGCTGGGATGTAGAGGATCTAAGATCTAAGTTGGATCCAAGATCTAACTCAGAGGCATACATAGCCAGTCCCAAGAGCCTTACCATCCCAGTACTCTGCCCTCTCTCCCTTTCCAGATGCTGTATGGTAGAAGAGAATATGTGTGCTGTCTTGGTCAGGTTAAAACTAGTGACACCTGTTTTGGAAGAGATGTTCCTACCATGTCTAACTGTCACTTTGGGTCTAACTATGGCCAAACACCATGCAAGATGTCCAGAATTAGGAGCAGTGCTACTTCAGTATCTTATTTTAATGGAATTGTATAGCTGAATGTATAGCCACATCACTGACGAGGCATACATCACAGTCACCCAGGTAAGACATTCACTAGCCTTTTTGCCAGCAAGCCCTTAGTTTTTCCACATCAGCCTAAGAACTGGTGGATGTATGATCCTCTTATGTTCACATCAGAATTCCCCTCTCCTTCTACTCTAAATGTGATTCTTCCCTCTTTCACTGATACAGTCTCTATTTTATCACATTTCCAATTGAAGATACTGTGCACCTGCCTTTCCTAACATTACCATAATTCAAGTAATCCTTCACCCATATGCAACAGAGGAGAAAAAGAATAGCAGGGATTCACTCTTGCTGGATCACCAACACAGGCTGATATGCATTTAACACACAGATCCTTAGATGGTGCAGAGACACCAGGAATTACTCTACCTTAACAGCCAGGACCCAAAGTACTATGCTTTCTATCAAGTCATATGTGAGTCATTACAGTCAAAAAAGCTAATCAGGTTAGCAGATTTTTATGCTGAATATATTTGATATAATTTTTAAGTTTCTCTTCTAAAACTTTGGTTCCCTAGAGAATGATCATTTAAGTAGCTGAGAGATATGATTAAAAACATGAAACAGTTGACACATGATAGAACTCAAACATTAATATTCAAGAAAAAAAGCATGTTTCCAGAAGCATACTCAAAGCTCCTCTAGTAAGACCCTTGGATCATAGTTTTATTTTACCTATTTCAATCTTGCTGGTTCCCCCCTACTCCCCAATAACTGAAAGCTACAAGGCATTAAAAGGAGTTAAATGCAAAAAGCCAAGCACTAAACATGGGTACCTCAGTGGTTTACCAATTTGTCATCCACGTGATCTACCAACACGTTCAGCAATCCCCACATCAGACTATCTAAGTGCAAAACACTACCACACTACAGGAAACCTAACCTCAGAAACCCACAACATGAGGATCCAAGCTCACTTTTGAAATAATGAAAGAGGAAAAATTAAATTAAAACTTTCACAGACACCCTGATAAAAGCTTTGTCTGTTGCAGACACTAGACTGCCAGCATCTATACATGAGTTTAATTCACATAAATCAGAAACCTGAGATCAAATTTCCTAATAAAATAATTGCTTTATACAATATGCTTACCTTAATAAAGCTTAAGCAAAATACGAGTTTCCTCAGAAAACTACTCACTTCTGCTTTTCTGCTCAAGAAAGAACACTTTGTGCTCACCTCCCTTTATTTTAAGAGACCAACTTTCATGAGGCCCTGCTGCACCTGATTGTTTCAGCTGGCTTAATCAGGGCTTTCTATCACCTGCTGGAACATGACCCTCCCACTCTTCAGCTAGGAAGGACCTTTTACGAGGAAATCTCTAATGATTAGTTTAGAAATATTCCTCCAACAGCAACACTACAGCTAGAGGAATTTTTTTGTGCATTTATAGTATGCAGCATTAGTTAAATACATTGTCTTTCAACAGATCTCTAATTTTGGCTCTTGTTTGGGTAAAGGAACATCTCTAGCAGCTATTACCTTTGCTGGATTTGGGAGTTATGCAATTGTTACTGTCCTGTTCTTCAGAGAGCTCAGTAGCAAAGCTAAGAGTCTGCTGCCGTGCAGCCTCACCCAAGCACATCAGCTTAATGTACTTCCCAAATGTTGGTTTCCTTCTTTCTCCATGCCTTATTTAGCTCTTAGGGTTTTTACCTGTTAGAGTTTCATTTGATTTGCTTTCTATTCCTAGAGACTATTTAAAGATGTGGTTTCCAGATACGTTTCTTGTTGTTCCTGTGTCATTTTGATATGATTATCTTTATGGGTTGGTGCCCAATTTGTCTAAAAGTTGCATTGGTTTCTTGCTTGTTAATTAGGCTGGAGAAACATCAAGAAGGTTCTCTAAGCATGCTGAAGGATGTAGCCCTCCACTTTAACAGGCCGGAGTTAGGAACAGGCAGGAGTGGAGGTACTTGAGGAGAAGAATGGGGATAGGCCCTGTTAAGAAGTCTTTGCTGCATTTTCTTGTCTCTTGATTCAAACAATACAGCAAAAGGCTTAGAGAGGGGTGAGTTTAGATTCTGTCGTATATAAACTTAGTTTTAGAATAGAGTGAGAATAAGACAGTCATCCATGCCTGTAATGAATTGAATAGAGAATAATAAACCTAGCTCTGTGATATATTTCCTTGGGGATATCCTGTCAGTATCTTCAGCGTTTTCAACCTCACTAGCTTTTGCAATGGCTGGTTAAAGCTGCTGTTAAACAATCAGTGATTGGAGCAGTAGTCTATGGTACATTAGTGGTATCAGTAGGGTTAAAATCAAGCAACGTGCCTGATTTGGGTTTTGTGCAGGAGAAGCAGAAGAAAATAAGAAATCTTTCTGTGTCAGTGATATGGGCCTTTCTAAGATACCTGCCAGGAGGGTATAACTGGGATAAATACAAGTCATTAAGATGTTCTAATGAAGGAGGAAAAAAAAACCTGCAGCAGATAAAAGTACTTAGATTTGCTGCTTTTTTTATTCCTCCTAAAATGCTGTTTAAATACATAAGAATCTATTATTTTCAATGTTCTAGTCTTTAATTCTGTGCCATTGTCATAAAAAAATCTAATGAAAAGATAATACTTAAGCTATAGGAATGAGTAAGCACACACCTTCAAGGATAGGCTTTCAGCGATGTTAAGGTGCCTAAATAAATCCAAAATCTGCTCTTTCACAGCCTATCTGACAGATGCCTAATGGTTTGGTGAGAAGCAGGGTGGTTTATAAATAGCCGAATGGAGAATTGTCCTCGTATATATATTATACCTGTTTTAATATATACAGTATAGTTTCCACTGTTATTTTTGTACTTATATACATTTTTACTTCTACCGATTAACTTTATTTGATTATTTATATCAGCCTCTGAAGTCTTTCTATTCTATGCATTTTTTCTCTTCTGAGGGGCAAATCCAAGCCTGTTGTGCTAGCAGACAACACTTTTGCTGAGCTATGGTGAGATAAAACTTCCCTTTTTTCAAGATGCAGAGAGAAAAGAGGCAGTAGATAAATATTGTATTATTACGACAGTGATGTCCCAAATAATTACAGTTCAGTAAAGAGGTAAACTTACATCATTTGAAGAGTTTTGTTAGTTTGTTTTTCTCAAAACATTTCTACCATCTCCTGTAGGACAAAACCAGAAAAGCAGTTTCCCAAGGATGTTGAGAGTGTTCCTGAAACCTTCACCTACAGATATTTAATGCCTCTTAAAGATAAACTTATTTCCTAGTGAGAAAAAGAAAAAATTCTGATTATGCAAAAGTCTTAGCCTTTCCTTTGAAGAAAATTAAGTTTATACTATCCACAATCTGTCAGATCTATCTCCCACCCCATAGAAAATGGGTTTGGGGTGTTTTGAATGTTTAAACATGCTACCTAATTTCAGCAGATTTTGACTGAGTGCTAAAGGATTCAAAGGTTCTCATTTTCTCCAGTTTTCATTTAAGTAGGCAAGCATTTGAATAGAAGGTTAAAAAAAAAAATCCACACCACCAAAATAAACTGTTATAATTTCTACAGAGTGAAAGAATGCAGCAGGAACTCCTTCCCTAGTATATATCAAAGAGGCTGCATTTAGGATTTTCCAGCCACAGGGAAATCTTCAATTTGCACTACATCAGATACCAAGAATCCAACCCTGAGACCCCCACATGAAACTAAGGTTTGTTTATCCTGTTGCTTTTAGAGCACTTGTGTAAAATGTTCCCCTCTGCCCAGCGTAAGAGCTCAAGGACGGGCAACTTTGGATCTAGGTGGAAGCAGCATTTAAGCACCTGGCTGTGGCTGAGCTGGAGGTGGGGACTTGAGTTGGGGCTGGGAGGTATGGGTGCTGGACAGGGGTAGGTTTCTCATTTGAGTCCAAAAACCATGCAAAAAAGATTAATATTTCTCAAAACTGAACATAAACCCCCCCAATCCTCCTATACTTTCACTCTGTCCCAGTTTCAGGAATCTATGTTTAAAGCAAAACAGACACTTTATCAAGCTGAAATTTCATCAAGCAGGAATTTAGCACATTGGGAAGTGCTCTGTTGAATTGGAGCATTTATAGTTCATCAGCTAAGGACTGCTGATGTACCAGAACACTTAAGAACTTGCTGACTTAACAGCAGATACTTTGTAAATCATGTATTTGCCTATTTGCTTTTTAAATCTAAGTAATATGATTGTTTCTACACTTTTCACAGCGAAGCTCTTGAATCTGTTGCACTCCTGCATTTTGCAAGGAATTTGCTGCCCTCTATTGATCAGTCGTATTAAACATGACACATGAAACAACTTTGTTTCAGTCTTCCAGAACTTGGCTGAGGTCACGTATATGTGTTTGCACATTTATTTCTTAAGCTTTGAACCTTTAAAATGCAATTCATGAAATGATGGATATCTTGTATTTCAATAATACTGTCTAAAAAGGATACGGCTATTGTTATTGTGAAAAACCCAGAGCTGTGCACACCATATTATTTGTTATCTTGTACTTCCAGAGAGCAATAAAATGGGTGTACACATTTGGGAATGATGTATAATGTCATTCATTATGTCTGTAAAGTTTCATATAACAGCGCTGTGTTCATACAGAGGTTTATGCAGTATGGATGGCAAATAACATCGTTTTGAACTAATCCTGCATAGTTTTGTCATACTGAAAAGCATGAGTGAATGCCCTCAGCACTGGACTTTGTTTTTTATCATCTGGGAAGCAAAATCATGCAACTAGAAGCTTCTTAGCAATGAATTAAGTACATAATACACATATTGCCTCTAGGAGCCAAGTGTCCCTGGCAGTGGCAAGGGCGTTGGAACTAGATGATCTTTAAGGTCCCTTCCAACTCTAACCATCCTATGTTTCTATGAAAATCTCCTGCTGACGTCTCAGAAAGCACAAACTAGAATCCTACAGCAACTTTGTCATTGTCAAAGCAGAGAGAGACTCGCTTTCTTCACCCTTTTTATGAGTGTCACCAATCTGACTTGAAAGATAAATGGGAGCAGTTGTTTACAATATTGAATTACAAAGTATTGTTTGGCAAAAGAATTCTTCTAGTTAAAGTCTCTGTCAAAGCAAGAATATTTCCTGGCATGGCAAAGAGGCGAACAATGAGCAAGGCCTGTGTTTAGCAGATGGATTCAATATTTATGTTGCTACTGCTGGAAAGCACAGAGACATTATTGAGACAGCAGCACGTGTGAGCTTCCTGAAAAATATGGGTTAAAGAACTGACATTTTGTTTTCTATAACAGCTCCTGAAATATAGGAAGATCTTCCTTAAATATCCACCCATAGCTGTTCATATCTTAAGCGAAAGGTTTTGCTGCTGTTTCACTGTTAACACACTGAAACCTTCAATCTTGATGGAATTATGACTTTGATGCAGTATTGCATCTCTGGATAAGGAGACATACAGGGGTCCAGCAGCAGGTTCTCCTCTCGCGTGAAGATCCTGAAGTTTCTGTCTGGCAGAACTAGGATCTTGAGCAGAATCTGAGAAGGCCTGAATGATGAAAGCCAACACTAGTTTCAATGACAGGATGAAAAAATACCTTTTAGGAGATTACTCCATGCTCATCTTTGTGCCTCCCTTAAAACAGGATTGCCGTGGTGACAGTGATTGCCAGTTTGTCAGCAATAGCACAGGATTAGGTGTCCAGTCTTTAGGTTTATCTTCTTAGAGACAGGGCTCTAATGCAAAGACTGGAAATTCATATAAATATTATTGCTGTTTTCAACATTGAATAGCCCCTTCTCAGATACCTTCTACAGAGGTTTATCAGACCATGCTTAGAGGAGAAAATAGGTAGCAGCAAAGTTTGTGCTGTTGGTACCAACACGGTCATATATTCTGCTTTCTCCTTAAGGAAAAAACACAGAATCATCTCTAGAGAAATTTCTGTAAATTGAAAAATACTGAGTTTTCTGGCTTAGTGTTTGATTTACACACTGGAAGGTATGTATAATCCTTTAATAATCTCTTGGACTCTAGGATTCATGAAATCAGTATAGCTGATCTGTAATTAAATAGAAGCATTCCTGTCTGTGCAGATCAAACTTACATTTTAATTGCTCAGAAGGAATTAGTTTGATTCCTTTCTTGTAAAAAATCTTGTCACCTACTTAATTGCTTTTTTTGCTGAAGCCTTTAAATAGGCATCATTGAAATCTTTCCCACTCTCAAGCCTGTAATTCTGCAGAGAGAAAAAGACTAGAAATGACTGGGATTTAGCATTTTACAAATTGATTTCCAAATACAAGAGGAAAACCAAAGTATAGAAAATTGAGAAATCTAAAACCGGGTTTAAACCAAAGGTTCTGTCTGCTTATTAAGGCCATACTTTCCTGCAGTAAGAAGACACTACGAAAACTGCAGTTTGCCCAATGCCAGATTCATGTGCCCGGGTCCAGCATCAGTCAGTGCTGCTTAAAGCAACAATAATCCGGAGGATTTCCACTGAATGCAACACACAAAGCACCTCTGGGCATACCTCTTGCAGGTCTTCATTCTCCACACTCCACAAGCATCCATGTGCAGTACCTTGAAAGGACCTTCTGTGGGCATCTGGATGAGACCATGATGGACACTGAGGGCTCTTGGTTCAGCTGCAGAAAACAATTCCTCCCGTCTATGATTACTACTACTTAGAAATAGCCCCATGTGTGGGTGCCACTGGCCCTGAGCTGGTCTGGATGGTGCAATACATGATGTAGCTACTGGAGGGTCACTCAGATATCTAATCAGACAATGCTTTGTCATTACTCTATATTAAACCCTTGTATTTGTCCTTTATGGGACCTCATGAATTACTCTCCCTCTGAATAGCCACCTTCTTTCTGTTACTTTCTCAGTTTAAAAGCAGAGTCCAGCTTTCATTCTCTGGCCCCTTGTGAAGAGGTTTATGGCAGTACAGGGACTAGGAACTCCAGCTTTCAGATTATGTTTTATTTATTTTGCATGAGGGCAATAACTTCTTTGTCATGCTAAACTAAATGTATTCAGAGTCATCTGCCATTCTGAAAGCATATAACTAGTTGAATGTATGAAAATTCTCCTCTTACTCCTTTTCTTCACCTTCGTAATCACCTCTTGCTACTTCTGTTTTTAGCTGCATGTTGTGATGATTAAAATTTAATTGTGTTGTGTTGTGATAATTAAAATTTCAGTTGTGTTGTGTGATTGCTCTTGACCAAGGTTTCAGTTCACCATTTCCATGTAAAACTGGTCTCCAACACTTCAGCTAGCCATGAAGATTTTTAAGCATAAGTAAAAGCCATGGGAAGGATTGATTTTTTTTTTTTTTTAATGACAGCTTCTTGTGCTTCATGTTTCCTATTGTGTGCAAAACAAAGGCAGAAAACTAGAAGGAGGACCCAAAAGCAACCAGAATGTACTTAATAAATACTCCTCACGCTCCATAGCTTTCTTTGACCTGTGGGTGTTTGTTTGCACGGTTTGTGTAGCACA
Organism: Chionis minor; assembly: GCA_013398295.1. Lineage (NCBI taxonomy): Eukaryota > Metazoa > Chordata > Aves > Charadriiformes > Chionidae > Chionis > Chionis minor. The sequence goes on along the minus strand of VZSF01002718.1, from coordinate 2,691,525 downwards.
ATCTTCCTGTGGGCTTTGGCCTTGGAGACCTACTTATCAAATTAGGAAACAGGCACATATTTCAGCTGGTAGCAAGCAGGCCCTGTGCTTCTCATCAGTTGCTTTCTCCTCAGCCAAGACCCTTTTTGGCTGTGTGTGGTTTAGAACTATTGGTTTGAGCTTAGGCTGCAAATGAACAGAAATGGAGTATTCTCGGTGCCAGACATTATCAAGAAGTAACAAATAACAAAAGAGTATCGTCAGATGAGGCAAACATTTAAGCTTAGAAAAGAATAGAAGAGTGTGTTTACATATATATATATATATATAACCACTGTGCATATACCTGAATTAAGAGTGGAAAAAGTAGTTCCTTATACAGTGAAAATCTCGGAGAGTTTATGTGTTCACCCAATATTCCTGTACTGTCCTGGATACAAATTTCAGATCGTGACTGAGCCAAAACTGGGGCTAATCAGAAGAACTAGGGCAATTAATCCTAGGGCTGGATTGCATAGAAGTGCAGAGACATCGGGCAGTCCAAAAAGGCAGTCATACAGGACACAACTTTACTCCTTTACATCCTTGGCCACAGAAGCATGTTCATGTACCAAAATGTTGAGCTCACGGGAAGCTGCAACACCTAATATTTGCCTGTTTAGACAGAGTCTTTAAATTTACTTGGAATGGCTTTTCACATTTTGTACAAGCAAGCCAGAGAGGAAAGACAAGAAAATGTGCCCATGAAAATATATTCACATTACTATTATAGTAATAGTAATAAGAATTATTTAAAAAAAAAAAAAAAAGCAGGTCACAGTTTTACATACTTTCGACAATAACATTTTTTGCAACTGAACTTGCCCCATCACGTCGCTGCAGTTACTGCAGAAGACTCCCGGCACCTTTTGCATTTCTAATGAACAACTGTCTGCCTGATTGATTAAGGCCCTTATAGTCTCCATCAATAAATTAATTGAGCTGAGTCAGTTTGGGCTCTGAAGCCTTTCTTGCAAATGAACCCTTATTAAGGATAAATACTCAGTAAATTGTAAGTATAATGCAGGCAACCAGAAAGTGCACTAGCTAAACTCTGGAGACGGGCTCAGGATAGGAATACAGGTAGAAATAAATGTCCATCTCCTTGTCATCCAGGGTAACAAGTGTAAGGAGACAATCTTGAATATAGGAATTTCCATCTCAACATGAGGAGGAACTTCTTTCCTTTGAGGGTGGCAGAGCACTGGAACAGGCTGCCCAGAGAGGTGGTGGAGTCTCTGACTCTGGAGACATTTCAAACCTGCCTGGACACCATCCGGTGCAACCTGCTCTAGGTGGACACGATCTGGCAGGGGGGTTGGACTAAATGATCTCCAGAGGTCCCTTCCAAACCCTAACATTCTGTGATTCTATAATTCTATGATTCTACATGATGTGGGCGTTGTCACTGTGCAATATACTTAATGTATCTGATGTTATTTTTATGTGACTACAAGAGGTGGCTATTGCACTAAAAGCTTTGGATACAACTTCCTAAATGTTCCTTACCTCCCACTATTTGAGTCTTAATACATTGTGTATGAGAAAATTGTTTCAAAGAAATTGCTTAATAATTCAATTTGTTTTGCTTTAGTGGTAGAACAGCAGACCTTATGGATAAGAAAGCAGTAGACATCATATCTCTTGACCGTAGTGAACTTCAGTGGAAGGATTGCATGCTTTCTGAACAAGCAAAGGAAACAGTCTTCATAGAACTTCGATGGGCAGATATGGAATGTGTCAGTAAAAATATCTCAGTAGCTCTCAGCAGTTTAGAGTCAAAATGTAAGAGTTACAATCTGCCTCCTGGTCTGCTCAATAAATCTATGTTTTGCTGAGAGCACAGAATTTGCTTTTCTTCAGAAAGTTGGAGGACAGGGTTAGAATTCGGTGTGATCTCAGCAAAGCAGAGAGAGACAGGGGTGGGTGGGTAACACTGGCTGGAAAAGAATATGTGGGATGATGGTGCAACACAGAGTGAATCTGAGTTAACAATGTCCTATTACATCAACAACATGTCAAAGTGGGTAAACAATCTAGCCTGAAATATAGGGAGTATTCTTCCCTGTTCCGTGCTTTGGATTTAGCTGCTGAATGTGACCTATTTAAAACAGTCTGGGTGAAAATAGTAAGAATTCACTCAGAAGCATGAAAACAGACTCGGAAAGGCTGGAGGAGCTGAGGTTAGGTAGCCTGAAGGAAAGGAAGCTGAGACGAGGACTGACACACACACAGCCAAAAACAGAAAAGCCTATCAAAGAAAACAAAGTGAATAACATGTTCTCCATGACTGTGGCAGACAGGACAAGTAATGGGCCTAAATCACAACAAGAATTTAGCAATTATCTCTACCATTATAGGTGGCCTTATGCAAAGCCAAAGTCATGCCATAACCCCAGATTCTCTTCCTTAATAAATGAGTAGTTATCATCCAGAAGTTGCTTCCAAGTGTAATGCGCTTCACTTTAATAACAGAGATTGCAGTACCACTCACTAGAGTGCTGACTCCTGTCTAGCCTGCTCTGCAAGATCCCTCTTTAAATGCAGCAATAAGGTACAGTGTGTGCAGAATTGGACTATATTACTTCAATTCTAATTCTTCTTTTGCCCAGAGGTCATCTTCTCAGATCACTTTTCCCTCCTCTTTTATCTCTCGTCTAAAAATAATTCCATTTACTGCTCATACACTTGTCGAGAAATTAAAAAATATTGTCCTCGCACTTTGATTAGAGCACTGAGTGGTGCTGCTGCCCATAAATGTATTTTGAAGAGCTGAGGGCAGGGGCAGGAAAAATAGAGTATTATAAATCTAACCAAGAGGCAGCCTTGCAGAAGACCTGGAGCACAACTTGCTTGTGGCGCATGAACACCAGACAGCTCTACTGCTGCACACTTAGCTGCTGTAGGGAGATGCTGACGTTGGTTGTTTGGAAGCAGCAGTACTTTCCAGTCTAAAATCCCCTGTTTACTCCGTATCTAGGGTCACACAACAAGAGGAACTTGCTCTGAGCATTTAAATCATGCTGGGAGGGCTGAAAGCGATTCCATTTCAGCAGTTTACAAGTTGTTGTACAGGAGCTAATAATGATGGATGAGTTTAATGTTCCACTGTTCTACTTCACAACAATTTATCGGGGGTAGTACATGAACCAATAAAGCTTGAGAATTGTTGTTCTCCTTCAGTCATCAATTAGGTTAGTGATCATTGCTTGACGGGGCACATAAAATGATCCTATTAATCTTTCAGGGTTCAAAATCAAACAGCAGGTTTTGAATGTCTTCAAAGAGCTCTCTTAGATCTATATATTAAGATCATGCTTCCTTTTTCTTTCGTGAACATATGTGACTTTTGCAAATGCTCTAGAAGAAAATGGTCCTGAATCTCAGCTGGTGTTATCAGCTTGCTCTTGATGAATATATTCTGGCTACTCAGTTGAAGCTGTTACTCATAAAAACATAACAAAGCAATCCAAAATAGCTGTTATATTCAATATTAATTTCAGTGGAGTCCAGCCGAAACTAAGTTTTCCTGTTTCATGGAGAAATATGATGTTCTGAAATGTTTCTTTTGTCCCAAACAAAAGTTTAAAGTCAGCATTATCTAACAAATTTTAATCCCCCCAAAAAATGGAATGTCATCATCATAGTTTCTTCTTTAGTGCTGCAACATTTAGAAATTATATGATATATAGTTTTCTTAATTATTTTGGTGTCAAATGTGGATGTCGATGATTCAGTCTCAGTCACTAATTTCAGTCAAAGCAATGTTTCCCAAGAGAACCTAAGCTACCAGAAAACTTTGAACCAGTATAGCTGGCACCTTGAAGGGATTGCCCCACTACTTTATTTTGCTCGCTCTCATTCTTTTATCTATTGATCTGTCTACGGCTTTCGTCTTCTGTACAGTGACTGTAGCAAGGATAGGACAGGAGAGAGGCCCCTTTGAGGGGGACACCAAATAAAGGGCATTATGTCCAAGCTCAATGTCATTGATGGATCTTGGATGGTGGCAGACGTAGTGCAACAAGCAAGAGGAGCCATTGGGAAAATGAGCTCCAGGGACGGACCTCTTGATCTCTGTGGTGTGGGTCAGCCCTTCAGGTCAGCCTTTCATTGCCGGCAGGGTACCTTGAGTGTCCTAGTCTGTGGCTAGGCCTCCCAGGCACTGCTTCTGTATTAATAGCAAGAACATCTACAGGGAGGGGTAAATAAATTATTTCCACAGCGTAACTTAGAAAGGCAATAAAAAGATATCCAGATGGAACAGCAAAGATAAATTGCATGTGCTCTGCTTCCAACTTTTATTCACAGTAAAGGAGAAAAAAGGGGCCTTGGTGCAAGCCACTGAACTTGATATGGCCCCTCTATCTCTGCTTATCGCAACATCACACTTGAGTCACTGCCCAGGACTGTCAGAGGCAGAAGAGGTGCTTGGTAATATCAATAGGGTAATTTTAAGTGAAGCAGACATCTCTCCTACGATTCGATGGTCCATCCCCCCTCCTCTTTCTTCTTTCCCTACCAAAAGCTTGAAGCTCCTAAGTTTTGGTAGAAGATTTGGAAAGCTGCTCAACGAGAAACGTTTGGGTTTTAGCTGCGAGTTCCACGTCCTCAGTTCATTCTGCTCTTGTTTTTATAGGGATCGAGTTAGTCTTCAGTAAGACAAGTTTTGATCACCAGGAGATTGCATCAAGCAACTGCACTGTCTTAAACTGCTTCTGTATTGATTCGTCTTCACAGGTTATGAGTTTCTTTGACATTATCGGCCTAAAAATGCAGCACACGGTGTGAAATTTCACATGCTAACTGCAGTTTTGGGAGAGCTGTTGCTGAGGGGGGAAACTGCTGTGACAGCTTCTCGTAGTTTGGGAAGGGGCGCCTACAAATATCAGCAGAAACAGATCGGATAACAGCTAGGATATATTTTTCTCTTTTTTTTTTAATTTTATAACTTTGTGAAGGCTGTGAGCCAGCCGCTAGATGTCACTGGTGTTCCGGGGAAGGGTAAGGGTTCAGCGCAGCAGCGGCGCTCCGGCGCTGCGGGTTTTCCCCGCGTCATTTATTTTATAAACCCTTGGAACTGTTGGAGACCGCTTGAAATCTTGGAATACAAGCATTTCTGCTGTTATTCACCATCAGGGCTTGCATCTGAGAGATTAGGTGGAAGCCACAGTCAAGTCATGCAAACACTTGAGAGTCTTACAAAAAGTATTTTTAGTATTTTCATAATTAAACGGCAAACTTTCACTAAGAGAAAGGCAAATAGAGGATTCAAAGTAAAAAGCAAGACTCTTTAAAATTGACTTGTTATTTCTTCTGCCATTAGCTAATAATAAGCACGTTGAACATCTTCAGATTGATTCCACTGAGGTTTTCACTTATCTAATAACCATTACCTGATACACACTCTTTAGTAAATAAATAAGCAGCCCACATTATCTGTTAATTACCTGTAAGACAGACATGTTGTCGTTGAGTACACTTACCTACAGAGAAGAAAATCTTGGGGTTAGGAAACTATCCCAGCATGCAATTTCTCTCGTCAGATGTGTGATTATATGACCATAAATCCGTAAGTCCTCTGCAAATTTTATAGGAGTTTCACAGTTCATCAAAATTGTACTGTCCTTCTGCACAGGAAAATGGTGGAAGCAGAGTGGATCGTAATTGGTGTTTTAACATGTAAATCGGTTGAAATGAGTTGGAAAAGAAAATCACTATTTTAAAAAGTGCAAAAAAAAAAAAAAACAGAAAAAAAAAAAAAAAAAAAA